>JAQFYM010001657.1:0-30702 GCA_034694785.1 Agrenia bidenticulata | reverse complement strand
TTCATAAATTAGCTTAGAAGCTTGAAATTTTTTATCAACCTGGCTCGGGCTATATGAAGTTGCACCGTGTGAGTTTTGGGTTGGGTATTTATTTGAAATTAAAGTAGATCTTGTGACTGTTTCTTAGTTATGATGAAACTTTTTTGATTAGTTTAGGTTGGCAAGTTTCTAAATATTTGATAGCTGGCTATAGTTAGTTGTTTTGTTAGTTATGGAAAATATTTTATTTGCCTATGTTACGAGTTTGGGATACTTGGTATTCGGAATTTATTGAAGGCATCTCCAAGCATTTATTACAACGTTTAAAAAGTTTATACCAACTTTGTTACTAAAAGGATTCCTTTTGTAAAAAAACACATCTCTGAATTTGACATGTGCTTAGACTAATGATTCTCTCTCTCTACAATTGTTATTTATTAGTTTTCGTTAGATTGCAAAACCCAACACCTTGTATATTTATACACAAAACTGAGTAATTGATTCTTTAGAAAATTCTTCTATTATTCATAGTGCTACAAAAATATGGATAAGTGCTGGAAGCATAGTGACCTAATTTTTTGGGCCATATGTACTTTTCATTGTATCGTTGAGTAGATGGATAAAATATATTATGTATACAACTCTTCCGTGTTTACGTAGTTCCAGCCTCCCCTTACTTTGGATATAGTTCAAGAATGGGAATAGTCTAGTAGAATTCTCACTGTTTGTTATTTTATGATATATAGGCCCTTAAATAGGAGGAGGAGTCTGCACCGGGTGGCTTTTCGGTTTCTATCTAGCACGGGTTTTTACGATGAAAAAGAAGCTCTGGTTTTAACGAGTTTATTGCCTTTGTTTTAACGATTAAAAATGAAGAAGAGGATTCAGTCTTATCTAACGTTCATTATGTTTATTGTAAGTCTTGTCTGTTATCGGCCTGTCTGTCTGTCTGTGTCCAGGTTGATAAGAGAGAGAGACGATTTATTGAATCGTAATTCAAAAGTTTTATGAACCTCAGGAAGAGGTGGACGCGGATGCTTTTTAAAGATTACTGAAGCTAGTTAAACTTAACTAAAATTGATATTCAAAATCAACTTAATATCCTCATCTTCGAATCTAATCGCTTTAAAGCAAATAGGACGAACACTATAAGTAATTAATAGCTCAAAGATATAAGGTCAAATACCATATGATTAAAAACTTATATCTCCCCTGTTGTGACATGACCTTTTGTCACAAGACATTAAAGTCCAATTACTAGATTGACTAGTCAATTCCAACTCTTTGAGAGATAAGGCAAAAGCTATTAAGATAACAAGGGATATGTGATCCTGACAAACAAAGACAAAAACATGCCCTTACTGAAATATGTGCCGAGGGGGATTGTAATTAACGGCTTGGCTTTCTCCTCCTGACATTAAGATAAATGGATCGGCTATAGAGACCAGGTGGAAATGGCTAATAGATTAAACATACATGGAGACCTGATCTACCTTTTGTTATAAGGACGCATTGGCGTTGATGGTGGTGGTATGTGATGATGATCGAGGTAATCCACTCGGGTTATGCAGGGTGGTGCAGTGCAATCGATATTCAACCCTATTCCACCAGATCGAGTGGACAGGAATTTGAAATAGGGCCAAACTGGGTGATGATGGACCCTTGCTCTTCATTCACCGACTCATATTACTAGGGTCATCAAAAGAGACCCTCAGTGGTGTCAAAAAAATGTCAAGGATCATATGGATCTGACCGTTTTGAGGTGATGTAGATTCATGCTCATGACTTTCCGTGTGACTGGGTGGACATGGAGCGTAGGGAGCCAATATCCGTTATCCTCGATTGGAATTGGCTTTGGATTTTTATTGTAAGTATTGTGTGTAAATAAATAGCGGGTAGAAGGGGCGTAAGGCGGGTATTTAGTTTGGGAGTGTTCTCACGCTTTTCGGAGCTCGATTGCATAAAGGATAATAAAGTATGGGATGTAACTTTGACAGTTTTGAATTCCCTGAAAGGCTGTGTTTGAACTTTGTGGATTTCTCAGTAGTCCCAAAGTTTTCCAAGGGTTAATAGTTGGTGGTAGTTTTGGTGCCTAGACCTTCCTCGAAGCTTGGGTCCCTTAAGGTTTGAAAAAAATATTAGAATGAACAAGGATTGATAAGGATGTAAAAGTAGAGCCAGCTGGGGATATGGGAACTTGTGTATTCCAAGAAAGTGTGAGTATTGCCACTTGCAGATATTTCCATACACTTTTCTCTGCATTTCTCCGCATTTCATGGAACTTCACATGTTGTGAAGATTAAAGAAAGCCTCCTTCTATTTGTATTATCATTACAACTACGTCTCCTTAAAAGACAAGAGAGAGAGATAGGAAATCTGAAGAGATGTTGTGAATGGAGCAGATGCCCGGGATTGTTCTAAGAAGATCCTGCCTGGAGTCTCCAGGAGGATCCCCGAAAAAATCCCATCCGTCTCTTCAAATCTCTGGCTCATTCCAATACAAGAGAAAAATGGACGCTCGTGTTTTTTCTATTACGGAATGAGATTAATGCGGTTTTATCTGGAGAGCCAAAAGTGTCGGGTGGATTTAAGAATACTCTTTTGTAATTCCATGTGACTTTGGACTGATTATGACTTGTCTCAACTTGTCTCCTTGGATCGGACAAAAGTCCAAAATTTGTCCGGGTGTTGTGGAAGGAATTTAATGTAATGACGCGGGTAGTATTAATTGACTTGTTACGTGCCCGGAGTCAAGAAAAGTTATATACCCGGGTAGTTTGTCTCTTTCTGAAACTCCGTAGGTTTCAACTAGAATTTGTTGTGTCAAGTTTCAGTGCACATAGGGTTCACATGTAGGGGACTAGGGCAGTTGGGATTTCTTGTGTTTGACTGAGGACTTTGGTAGCATGTGATGATATTGGATTCTGAGGGTGGGGGACATTTGAAGGGAGTTTTTTTAAATGTCAGAGAGTAAATTGTTTTTATAATCTGGATGGATCTGAACGTAGCACGCAGAATGGCTTGAATATTTTTTGGCTGGGATGGTGGATTTTTCCAAGAGTCTCAAGGGACTGTACGGGGGGTCTTAGGGGGTATTTAATTCCTAGATTTCGATAACAACTTGAGCCTCAGCCAGCTCTTTGGGTATAAGCGGTACGAGTTTCTGAGACGTAGGGCCTTCCCTTGGAGTCAACTTTGAAAATTGCTGGAATAGGATTTCCTGGATGTTTCAAGAGCGTAGATGGAAAGGAGTTATGGAATCAATAATATAGCTTCACTCTCTACATCTTGTTTACTTTCCATTAAAGTCTTGAGGATTTTAAGGGCTTTAGGAACATGTTGTTATGTTATAGATTCTACGATTTTAAGATAAATGATCCCCTAGTTTTTTTTCACTCACTCTTGTGTAATCCGTAATGGAGTTATATGAAGGCTGAACAAGATGGGTTGGGTATTTTTTATTAACTTGTCCTTGGTGATAAGTGAGTTTTGAAAGGAGTTAAGGTGGGAGGAATTAAGATAGCGATTGGATTAAGCTTATCCCGAATTCGGATTTGGAAAAGGGTAAGTAGGATGTGAGACATTAGATTAACGATTCACCTTGGAAAACAAGAGGAAGAATTTCCCCGATAATCAAAGTGGGATACCCGGCATATGGGGAAAAAGCTCCGACATTTTCTTATCAAATTCTCTGACAGGATTTGATGTCGACTTTGATAAGATTATTTTCCTTGTAAAATCCTCTTAAAAGGGAAAATTTTGGTTTCTGAAGATTCTAAGAGGCTATGTATTCCAGGGGGTAAGGGCTCAAAAGGTTTTGGTATTCCAAATGCTACAAGTCCGGAGGGGTTCTCAAAGAATTTTCTAGAACCGTAGATTATCCCAAAATTGAGATTTTAAGAGTTCCGTGACCCCTACGGCTCTCTTAGAATATCTACCCAGCCTTGTTGTTTGTTTAGAAACAGAAAGCCAATTTCTGTGAGTCCTGTTCTAAGCATTGCAATCAAAATCCCCAGACCAGTTCAAGAAGGTTCCGAGAATCAGAGACCCGGGTTCTTTACCCGCTTTAAACCATTCAATCTCAATAAAACGGGGAACTATGGTTGGGATTATGGATCCAGCTCTGGCCCTGCATATCCTTCCCTCTACTCAATATGACATTTGGGCTAATAGCTTGGTGAAAGCACTCTGGTTAGTCGGTAAGGGCATTTGAGGTCAAAAATGGTGAACGTGGGTAGAAGTAAAGGGATGAAGGAGCCTATTGTAATTGTAAGTCATAGGCGTATGGACCTTAATTGGGTTTTCTCCATTATTTAGAAAGGGTCTGAGAAGAATTGGAATCTTTCTGTAGAATTCCATTAACAAGATGATACCCCCCCCCTCCACCTAAACCCTTTCACAGGTAAATGAACAAGAAAATACTAAAACCTGCTTACTCTTTATGACGAAGAGGATAGAGGTCAGAGTTCACAACTCTCTGTAAGTTTGAAATTAATTCCATAGACCAAGGTCATTATCGTAGAACTCATCAAGTAGTTCAAAGAGGATTTTCTTGTACAACCTGGCCTCTGGAGTCTATACGTCTAGCTCATTCCGCATTTAAATGGACGGGATATGGTTTTTGATATGTGAGTGAAGCATCTCCGAGCTTTACCCGGTATTCCAACTGTTTACTTTCAGGTTGGCTTGATGGTAAAGGGGATTGTTGTTGTAGAGTTACCCGAATCCGGGACTCGTTCATCGTAATTGGATCAAAGGGCTTGATGATGGAAGGATTAGGAGGGCTGTTAATGGCCCATTTTCCTTGTGCGTGGAATTGAATCCTCCTTGTATTATATAGTCCCATTCCTTTATTCATCTAAATCCCGATTTTCCATTAGTTCTCACAGTTCTCAGTAGTCTGTATAGGAACTGGTAATGAAAAAAACTGGTAGGTAAACACCTGGAAAGTTTCTGGAGAAATATAGAGGACAATGCATAGAGATGAATAAATTCTGGGAAAATGCTGGGGAAAATCCTCATGATTTTTTATTCTTTCGACAGTAGCAGTAGTGGATTTTTTTTGGAAAAGTGCTTTGTGACTCTGACCGATCGGTTCAAAATCCAACATCTTTACAGTAACTCTCGAAATCCGAAGAAATTGTAGAATTCTGAATTTTCGATCCGACAAAAATTCTACGGATCGGATTCGGATTGAGAAGCCTAAAACTGCTAATGCCCGTATCTTAGCAATTTAAATTGTGAGCTTTTGTTCGAATGCCTGTAGATAGAAGTATGGAGATATTTCAATGGGATTCAACTCTCTTAGAGATTTGCCCAGTTTAAAACGGATACCCGGAGAATTAAATTAGTTCCTGGAAGTAGAGTCAAGTTCCAATTGTTAAATGTAATTGAGCAGTATCACTTTTGAGATGTCGTAAAAAAATGGTGGTTTTAATATTTTAAATCTTGTGAGTGTGGGGATTTGTAGATTGGCATTCCCTAGGAAGACATAAGATGCGATTAAATTTAAATAATTAAACACATAAATTTCTCACACTCAAACAGAAAATACGAGACAAGAGTTTTGTAAATGTAAATGTAATTTGAGCAGAGATGTTAAGAAATAGTCAACTTGGTCCATCTCTTCGAGTTGATCCTTTTTTTATCGCCCTGACCCAGTTTACGAGAGAATCCAGAACTGAGGAGCTCCAAAGGTCCCATCCGATTTCCTAACTCTGTAAGAATGTGTTTCTGTCTCTTTCTAAAATTATTTCTTTATACTTTATTTTGGACTTTGGGTAGGTTGGGCTTTTGGGTAGGTTGGGCTAGATTTGAGTTGGATCTCTCAGATGTTATACTAAACTATGAATCTTGGTCCGGATTGGAAGCCTCTTTGATTTCTTTGAGATTAATATGACAAAGTGTGTAGAATAATGAGAGAGAAGGGATGATAACTCTATGACCTCGTCTCGTTGACCTAGATTGAGACGTTTAGGGAGAGCTGGAGATGATATTGACTGTTTGGGTTTAGGGAGGGAAATGATGTCATTCCAGTGTCCTATATTTATAAGAGTCAAGGACATGAGCAAGTGCACACGTCCCTATTTCCGACTCTCTATATTTCCTGTTGCACGAGCTGTCCGACGGCCTAAACAAAACTAAACATTCTGTCACATGTGTGACACATTTTATTATTTTATATTCCTCCAGAGGAAGAGATGAAACTAAAGTTAATGGTCTAAAAAAACATATGTCACTTTTTTAGAAAGTCAATGTCAGCAAAGAGGATACGAATATTCCCAAATTCTAAAGGTGGACTTTTTTTAAGTTTTTTTTATGTAAAAAATATATAAAAAGCTTTTAGGATTCTCTTATTGTTATCTGGGTCGACCCCCCCCAGGGGATGAGAAGATTTGAATCGGAAGGAGAGACTAGGTCAAAAGATTTGTAAAGATCCAACCTATAAATTCAAGGGATTAAGACACTCGCAGAGAATACATTAAGCCTCTAAATTGTTTGCACCGAATCGGGGAGGAGTAATCTGTGGTGCATCTGCAGGGCTGAGAGTGACCCTTTTTTCCCTAGAGAATACTTTGGTATCCGAAAACTACCCGCTTCTCAAAATACCTCCACACCGAGATCCGCTTGTTGTTGGGGAAAAGTTTTTTTTAGAAAGTTCTTGACCTAAATTACCCGCACGGGCTAACAGATTGGGATAGCTTTTTTTCTGTATATATAAGAGGATGGGAAGACCTTGAGGTATCCAACCTGAATTGGATCACATCATCACAAATGCCGACCTGTCGTAACTCCTAATCACACTCTCCATTCCCCTTGACGTCCCTGGGATGTGGGGGAAAGGTTGAGATTTTATTTCATGAGGTGAAAGGGGCAATTTGTCTCATGTCAGCTTCCCTATTCTCCTCTATAAAAGCTCAAAGGCTCTTTCAGACTTTTCACTCAAAGCCTTTACACAAAGGGTCGTAGGGAAGGTTAGAATTCATTCATCTCTTCTTGTTTTGATAGATGAGAGATGATGGATGGATCCTTTAGTTGTTAAATAACGGGAGCTAATTTATGTGAACCTTCCTCTGTCTGTCCGTCTGTCTGGATGATAACTTTGGAATGAGTCAATTTGGTCGAAATCTGTTTCCTCCGGAGGCTCGAATCTTCGAGGCTCGAAGATGGTCACAAGCGGGTAGACTCTTATTGGGCGTTTTTGTAGACCCGCGGTTTTAAATATAAAATCGGGAGGGAGATCAGCTCCTCTCATTTTTATATCACAGTCCTCTGTCTCTGTGTCTGGTTTGGACTATTTGATATTTGAGTCCTTAGAAGAACGTGTCATATGTCCCTTGTCAAGTATGGAGAGAGAGAGATGTCCTTTTCTATCCTCCAGTTGGATCTCTTTTGAGTGCTTGGGCCTGGAGTGTGTGGGGGAATCGATATGATTCAAGGTTAGTGTGCCACCACTGCCAACCACCACATTCCATCGGACGAGCCAAAGAGGATCTCTCCCTCCGATCTTCGGAGTTGTCCGAATTCCAGAGGATTCTATTTACACAGAGTCTAGTCTCCCGTGAAGGGGCCCTATTGAGCCTATTCTTCTCTCCACCTAGGAATTCCAATACTTTCTTTAGTCTTTAAATTAATTATGTAGCACTCTAGGGAAACGCTTAGGAAGCAGTGATTCTAGGTATTTTTAGTACCTCCTATAAATAGTTGAGTCTGTTGGGTAATCCCTTATAGTAGATCTTCCATCTCTTTCCATGGAGGGACGTGATGTGAGGACTGAGAGATGTTGTCATGCCTGGTAATAAAGGCTAAACAAGGGAGATCATCTTATCCCTTAAGTGATCCCTAAAACACGGGCCAAGTCCTCCAACTTTCTCGCTTGGCCAAGCAGGGAAAGTAGCTTTTGTATCTGTGCTGGCATGGACCTTTGTAATAAGGGGTCGTAAGGGATTTTAAGTAGAGGGTTTATTATAGTAAGAATATCACTATAGTTGGGTACAGAATTGTACAGACCCCACTTTCCCGATTGCTTTCACCGAGTTTTCAGCCTTGAGAATTTGGTCATAGAGATCCCTTCTACCCGAGTGACGCCAGTTTAGACTGAGAATCGGGATGGAAAGCACCCTCTCCGTTTTTTCTACATTTTATCCCTAAAAATCCCTAAGAGTCGATAATATTTTCTTACCTTTTCTTTTATTTACGAGGGAGTTTTTATTGGTGGATTTTTGTATTTTTTCACCGAATCGGTTTTTATTCCCGAGACGAGGAGAGATTTTTAAAAAGTAACCTGAAACAAGTGCTTGGACAGAGTGGCCTCGATCTGTGATTTCTATAAAGGACAAGATTTTTTAAAGGTTTTCTATTTCCGGTGCTGGTGGCTGGTTCCATCGTATGGAGGCTTTGTTGAGAGGATATTTTTGATTGTGAAGTAACCCGCGGGGACTTGGGTTTTTTTGCTTGCGATGGGATTTGAAATATTTATATAACGATTATTAGATGGTATGAAGGGAGGTGGGCTCTAAAGGGTTGAGTTACAAGTCTGCAGAGTATCAACTTTGGCTTTAAACTCTGGTCATCTGGCGATGGTGGTTGTGGCTTTGTAAAAATATTTTGCAGACACGGTCGAGTTAAAAGAGATTAAATCTTTTGTTTAAGTGTCATATTTAAATCTTAAGCAACTGAATGAGCATCTTCTAAAAAAACCCTTGGTGCTTAATAGCCAGTAGGTTATGGCCTAACAGTCTTCCTTGTATGAAATTGTGGTGGTAATTTAAAAAGTGACCTCTGACATCGACGCTGTCCTATTAATTCCGTTCCGGTGTTTTAATATTAAAAGTAATGGCTAGAAAAGAGCCGACGGGTTTAAGGTTTTAAGGAAATCGATAAATCAGAAAATGGTGTGGGACTGTGAACGAATCAGTCGTGTATTTGTACGTGACTTTTACTTTTTAAATATTTAAAACTTTTTGATAAGAGGGCATTTGAGTTGTTTATTCTAATGTGGGCAACTAATTTAAGCACTTTGGCTATTTTGAAAGCTATTTTTATCTTTAAATGTTTTAGAATGAAGATTTGATGAGTTGACTAATTTTGTTGTTGTTGTTGTTGTTTGCAGGGTTCAGGAATTGGTGAGCCGTCCGTTCATCATGCCCTTGTTGTTATTTTCCTCGAATTTTTCGCCTGGGGACTTTTGACCACTCCTATGATCACCGTAAGTTTATACAGTCCCTAATTAAGGGTCCTCTTAATATTCCAGTGCTTCTCTCGTGGATATGTGATCATCGTTTTGATTGTCATTTCAGGTATTAAATGAAACCTTCCCCGATCATACTTTTCTTATGAATGGACTGATAGTAGGAATCAAGGTAAGACTTTCTCCTTAACTACATGTTTCTAATGATGAGTATTGATAAAAAGGATGAGATTAAATTCTATTTGTTTTGACAGGGACTTTTGTCATTTTTGAGCGCTCCGTTGATAGGAGCATTGTCAGACGTATGGGGGAGGAAGCTGTTTCTACTCCTCACCGTCTTTTTCACATGTGCACCAATCCCCCTAATGCAAATCAATACATGGTGGTACTTTGCCATGATTTCGATTTCCGGTGTTTTCGCAGTCACTTTTTCGGTCGTCTTTGCATACGTTGCGGATGTCATACCAGGTAAATAAGAGACAGAAAGGAAGTCTTGGATTTCTACTCATAAATGTGTGAAACATATTTAATGGGATTAACTTTCAGGAGAGCAAGAGCGGTCCGCAGCGTATGGCTTGGTCTCCGCCACGTTCGCAGCGTCTCTGGTCACGTCCCCGGCGTTGGGGGCCTATGTGGAGTCGGTTTACGGGAGGGACACAGTCGTAGCTCTGGCCACGGCCATTGCATGTCTGGATGTTCTATTCGTCCTCGTGGCCGTTCCAGAGTCACTTCCGCAGAAGCTGAAAGTGAGTGCCTGGGCACCGCTTGCCTGGGAGCAGGCAGACCCTTTTGCCGCTCTGAGGAAAGTAGGAAAGGATAAGACTGTTCTACTTCTCTGTGTTACTGTTCTTCTCTCTTACCTCCCTGAAGTGAGTTCTCATAGTCCAATCTACTTTTATGGGACCTTGGTGTCAAATTGACACTGTCAATCTCAATTTTATTATTTATGCTTGTTTTTACATAGGCTGGTCAGTATTCGTGTTTCTTTGTGTACCTGCGACTCGTGGTGGGCTTCAGGCCTGAGGAGGTGGCCACGTTCATCGCCGTCGTAGGAATCATGTCCGTCGTTGCTCAAACGGCGATTCTTGGTCTCCTGATGAAAAATGTTGGACCAAGAAAAACAATAGTGATTGGGCTCGTATTTGAAATGACCCAACTTGCCTGGTATGGCTTTGGATCTCAGACTTGGTACGTTCATCCTTCTTTCTTTTTTGTCTTATATTTGAGAGACTGTCTAGAGATACGCAAATAAACGGATGGTAATTGTAGTTGCGGAAAATGGGAATGAGTACTACATGTTTTATAATGTGGGTCTGAAGCGTGAGACTCGGTAAACTTCCGGGATCTGTCTGCCGTGACGCTCTGAATAATTAATGTATTGATTTTTTTCAGGATGATGTGGGCTGCTGGGATATTAGCAGCATTTTCCAGCATCACCTACCCTGCCATTTCTTCATTCGTTTCAATGCATGCAGACCCTGACAAACAAGGTGTGTATTCACATGATTCACTTGTTTATATGTAGAAGAGAGGAGTTGTAAATGATTGAATATTTGATGCAGGATTGGCTCAAGGGATGATAACAGGGATGCGAGGACTTTGCAACGGTTTGGGTCCAGCCGTGTTTGGATTGATATTTTACCTTTTCCATGTCGACCTAAATGAAGACGAAGCTAGGCTGAACGCTGCCGATCAGATGGGCGCGGGCGCTCCTCAATCAGGAATACATAGTCATGTCAATATTGACGCTTCTAGTGCGAATATGACGATTGATCTGCAGGAGCATCATCTCATCACTCACAGCACTATTAGACAAATTCCGGTCAGTCTCATTCCCACTCAATTAAATGGCTTTAGTAAAGGAACTTTAAATCAGCCGAAAATTATCATAAAGTAATTTATTGCTAATGATTATTGTGTTGGTGTGGACAGTTTGTGCCCGGACCTCCTTTCGTCTTCGGGGCACTGACGGTAGCGATGGCCATTGTAGTAGCTCTCTTCATTCCGGAGAGACAGTCTAAATTGAGGCGACAGGGGGGTACTGACTCAGATCTCGTTGACCTCGAGAACCCAAATCATCACCCAGGTCAACAAACTCCAAGCCAAACTATGGCTCCTTTGATTCCTCAGGATCCGGCAATACTTTAATCACTGTACACTTGTAGACTGTTATTCTCTGTCCGATTTTGCAAGGGAGATTTTGAGCACCTTGTCGATGAGTCCGAGAGAACTCTGTCCGAAAACACCGAGACAGATAGACCAAACTGTCCATTTAATTATAAATAATGGTGGAGTAGTCATTTGCCCGTGTGGTGTGAAGTGAAATGCAGACCTCTGCCCTAAATACACACGCAAGTATTTTATATTTTTAATGTATTACGTGGACTGCATGTGACTGTGAACGTATTATTTTCTTTAATGTTTTTGAATGTAAAAGTAAATTGTATTTAACTAATTTATCCTTCATTCGTATGTCATTTAAAAATCTATCTTTAAACTTGTTCATATTTCACTTGTTAGTTCTGTACAAGTTCTTTCGTAAGATTCTGGGCTTTCCCAACCTCCTCTCTCACCTCTCCCTTGAGAAATTTGGCCAAGTAATCTCGAGACCCCTTGAGGTATCCTTTTGTAGCCTAGAATATTTGAGACTTGAAAGATTCGTACCGTTAAGCCATTTATACTGTGAAAAATGCATAAAGCTACTCAACTAGCCTAGGAGACCTCCTTCCTAAGCTTTATTTTTTAACACCCCCACCGCCACAGCCCTCTACTCTAAAATCTCGTCAAGGAGAGACCTGGCCCTCCGACATGTACCTTAACTCCTATTTTCTCCAGAGAATTTTTCAAGGACATGACCTCGGAGACTTTCAAATCCTAACTCGTAATGATTACATAAGATTTGGAAAAAAGTCAAGTCTGATTTGAATAGTACCAGTGGGGATAAAAGTATTGAGATAATTGATTAAACGATGATGATGGGTAATACGAAGTAGTAATTGAATGCACACTCTGCAGTAGACCACACCCACACCTCTCAACCCCTGCACTAGACTAACAATAGTGTTGTAAAAGCTGTAATTTGTCAACACTTATCCTTAAGGGTTGTGACCCTTAAAGCGGTAAAATTATTACTCTAAGATGGGATTGTACTTTTGTTATTGAGGGATAACAAATAAAAAATTTAAATTCAACTAGCGAAGCATTGATTAAGTTTGTACTTGTTTAATCACACGTCTTTATTCAATCAAGTCCAACTATAGGAGTTTCATAGCAAGGACCTACACAACCGGTCCGAATCTCAAAGGTGAAGAAGAGGGGACAGAGGATTCGAAAAGTGGCCACACAGTGTCAACCAACTCCTCGTACAAGAGGTCAGGTCGGATGGCGAGGACGATGACGAAAAAGGCGTAGGCAAATAAGAGGATCATGAAAGGTTGTAAAGGATAGTTCAAAGCTGAGGGGTCCGGACGTTTTTCTTGGCTATTAAGGTCACTGTTCGAATCCTTGAAGGATTCTTGGTGGGTGTGTGAAATCGGAGTTTTAGACACTTGCCGGGTATTTAGAATAATATTTTCATTTTCGTCGGTAGTAATTTGATTGAGATTGACTTTTGAATCTCTTGTGTTTTTTTTAACCGATTCCTCGAGTTTGGAAAACCTAAAAATGGATTCATTTTTCATGTTCATTTTGTATAAGATTGATTTTTTCTAAGGGGTTTTTAGTTTGTTACCTTCGCCTCTGCAAAAACTCAATTTGGTTCTTAACAATGGAGACGATTGTCGTTCTGTACTTCGTCAATGTGTCCGTTGACCTGCGATCCATCTTGCTTACTTATGCTCCCAGATTCATGAGGCATTAGTCATTGAAATATTCCAGTTTCTCGAGTTGAGGATGAAGAATTGTCCAGAAAACCATCTGGATTACTAAGGGAACAATCTAAATATCTAACTAAAACTATAAACGGATTAGGAATATGGAGTTTAAATATTTAAATGCTTTAAATATAAACCCACGTAAAATACTCAGTTTCAAAAGCCTACTGTAAAGTTTAGCCCAAAGGCATTTGAACTTGGTAGGCTTAAAATATTTCGACACTTTGTAATGCTTTTTATTCATTTTGTTAAGGCTTTAAGGGCCTGCTTTAAGGACCTGCTTCACACTATTTGACACTGGTATACACTTGCTCGAAAGCTAAAATAAATATTGCTAATCTCATACAACTGGGCCCTTTGAAATGTCATCATAACAAGGCTCCTCCACATTCCTCTCATCTTTGGAATATCCAACAAGGTAAACGAGAAGGATGAGTAGTAGGACTAGAAATATCATGGGTATGAAAATCATAAAAGGGTTCAGTCCACTTCCAATCGAGCCCTGAGAAGCAGTGGGGGAAATGGACCATCTCCGTTCCTCAACAGAGTGACGAGAGGAATCGGGGGATGGAGGGGGTATTGACTGACCCATGTGACCCTCTTGGGCCCCGAGTGACCCACGATGGCTCTCCTTGCTTAGAGGATCTTGTTCTCCAGAGGCTGTGTCTAAAGGGTCTCCTAATTTATTTCCCTCATTTGGAGAGGAAAAGTTACCTGGAGATTCCGATTGACCTTTGGGAGAGAAATTTTGGTCTTCGCTTCGACTATTTGGTGACATTGGGTCTTTAGTATTTCGACCATTTGGTGACAGAGTTTTACTTTTATCTTGGCTTTGACGATTTGGGTTTGGATTTTCGGTTCGACTATTCGGGTTTAGGGCTTCATCTTGGCTTTGGCTTTTTAGGAATGAACTTTGACCTTGAGGGCGATGGTTTGTAGATGAAGGGTGGATTGTATTTGAATCAGATGGAGATGGAGGATGAGACTCAGCTGCGGACGAAGTATCAGCTTCGTCTCGACTCTCCTTCTCTGTCGGTAATTTATTAGATGTACTGTCTTCTTTATTTACTGAAATCCTTCGTCCAGTGACATCATCTGATAGTGACCCTTGAGAGGGACCCTGACCGGTTGGAAATGAGCGTCCGGATTCACTGGTATTCGGTGACGAAGCTTGCGTTTGACTTGGACCTTTCGGTGACCAAGATTGCGTTCGACTTGGACCATTCGGTGACGAAGCTTGAGATTGACTTTGACTTTTCGGTGACGAAGCTTGAGATTGACTTGTACTTTTTGGTGACAAAGCTTGAGATTGATTTGTACTTTTTGGTGACGAAGATTGCGTTCGACTTGGATCATTTAGTGACAAAGCTTGAGATTGACTTTGACTTTTTGGCGACGAAGCTTGAGATTGACTTTGACTTTTTGGTGACAAAGCTTGAGATTGACTTCCTGGACCATTTGGTGACAAAGCTAGAGATTGACTTGGACTTTTTGGGAACGAAGCTTGAGATTGACTTCCTGGACCATTTGGCGACAAAGCTAGAGATTGACTTGGGCTTTTTGGTGACGAAGTTTGAGATTGTCTTGGACCATTTGTGGGCGAAAGACGGGGACGGTTTTGTTCGTTTATGGACGACGATGACGAAAGAGGCACATTGAGCTCATCTGCTAAAGAATGTCGAATATCAGTTTGTTCATCTGAATTAGAAGTGGAAGGGTCAAATTCTTCTTGATCCTCTCCTAAAAGTCCGTCGTTCTGAGGTACTGATCGACTGTTCATTGAAATTGACCCAGTTGGGTCATTAGGATTATCATGATTGGAGGAACCTTCTCCTGAACTATCATCATCAAATAGAGTGTCACCAGGCAGGTGTGGTCTGTAAAATAAAATAATCTTCAAAATACAAAAAGCTTCTTCACCATAAAAAAAACTTGCTAATAATAAAGTTGGACCTCTTCTGATGCAATTTAATAATCTGCTTATGAACGATCCTTAATAATTTTTTTTTATGCTTATCCACAGCTTCAGAACTACGGCGACCCAAAAGATTACCCCCACTTGAAGATCCAGACATCTTTCAAACCAATCTTATCAACTTCAATCTCATTAGCTTTAAACACATCCCACACCCACCACCAACATCTTTCATTACAAATCTCAGAATTTAGAATTATTAATTAACCATCAGCATTGCCTTATCACCATGGTCACCCCGAGGCTTCTGGATTAAAACACATTACGTAGAAGGGGCAGGGGGGGCCTGAGGTCACTCCATGACACAGAATAACAACCCTCTTAGCTGCGGTGATGTCTTGCGTTACGACGGACGGGGGGGGGTCTAAAAATCTGAATTATGTCCTCAGGTAATTTAGGAATAGCCCCACATGATCATCAACTCAGTCATCCACTTTCAAATCCATACTGACTCTTGAATGAGAGGAGAGTGAGACTTAAATAGGAAAAGATAGTCTGCCCCTTAATAGCCTTAAATACAATCAACCGGAATTTAAATGCTTTGAGTGTAACAACTCCCCTTTGATTTTTATAGACTCGACCACACAACCTCCCGTTTACAATTTACTTTACCCAAACTATAAAAGTAGGCATGACCCAGACCCAGAAAAAGTGAAAAAAAAGCCAACAATGGTCCTACACATTTCTAAATCCAAATCTAGAGGATGGGGAAATGAATGGAAGAGTCTAAAAGCAGTGGAGATCCCCTTTGTAGTAAATGGTTAAATGGTCTATAAACTCGAAAAAGAGTTGACTCTTATCGACACGTTGGGGTTTTAGTATTAGGAGAGGTAGGAAAGGGTTGATGAAGTCACATCAACCCTTCTCTACCTACGGATTCATTTCTGGGCCAAATATCTCGTCAATAAAGGTAACAAGTCATACAGAATTTTAACATGATGTTAGTACACTATGCTTAATAAATAACATGCGTAAGTAGGTACTCGTTGATAGTAACATTAGTAACCCACTTGGAATTTAGAACTCAAAGAGAAATTGCATAAGGGG
Source organism: Agrenia bidenticulata (assembly GCA_034694785.1). Taxonomy (NCBI): domain Eukaryota; kingdom Metazoa; phylum Arthropoda; class Collembola; order Entomobryomorpha; family Isotomidae; genus Agrenia; species Agrenia bidenticulata. The sequence continues at coordinate 14,639 of JAQFYM010001657.1, read as the reverse complement.
ATTCAATCTTAAGTTGCGAGCCACTTTCGAATACGAAAAGGCCTAGTTCACTTTGTGAATGAGGCTATCTCGATTGTTACTTTCCATTGTTAGTGCATTGTTAGTACAAGGGAGTTTGGGCTAGACATACGGAACTGAAGGGGTGATTCAGAAATCACAGCCAGCCCTTTGATACTATCATCCTACGGTAACAATTGAAAGCTCTCACTTTACTCATTGTTGATTGAGTTGATTGTTGAAATAGAGGAGTTTTTTTATACAATAGTCTGATAATCTAATTCCTGATGACCCGATGCACTCATTATAGCTGCATATCATTTCCCTACCAACTCCCCCGTAGGATCTTTCAAACTATAGGATTCCATTGTTGCAACAAGGCTCTGATTGTTGTGGAGGTTGGTAAATCCAACAAGTAATTCAGGGAAGAAGGCAAAGTAGTTCATTGAGGAAAAGTGGCACTTGCTCTCCCCTACACTTTGGACAATACACGTTTTTCATTGTTGTCTGGTGTGGTTGTTGCTGTCTTGTATTGTTGGCAAGATGAGTTTGTAGTGTGTGTGTGAGACATGAGGGATTTTATAAAGAGCCTTGACTTTCGATTTCATCCTACTGACCAAATCTTTTATCCACTCCTAAACTTTTGTACCACTAAACTAGTTTCAGATTCAAGTGACTTGGTTTCCTTTTTTAGTTCCAATTAGTTTGACCTAAGGTCCCTTCTCACATCCTCTTCTTTCCCTCGGCCATCATTTCCCTTTACTCATGAACTTAAATTAAAATTAAATGTAAACTCTTTAGCTTTGGATTTACTTTGGTTTGGACACATTGGCACATTTAATAACGTTGTTTACCTATTGAAATTGGAATTATTAGAATGCGATGGGATCAATCAACTCCTGAATGTAAACTAAATATATCCTTAAATTATATTTTAACTATCGTAATTAAAGCTATTTAATCAAAGGGATCTTCTCAAGTTGGGATTCATCAGATTTTAAAATCAAATATTTTTTTATGTATTACTTATCCAGCGTTCCAGAAATTTCTTTAAATAACAATTCCGAGGAAATAATTGTAGATGAGTAATTTTCTACAATTGTGGGCATTCAGTTAAAATTTTTATTATAGCTTCGTAATAGATGAAGTAACATATTCACATGTTAAGGATTTAAAAGAAGGGAATAAGAGCCCAGGGCCGGTGTTTGTTGGTCACACTAATAGAATGTGTGGTTGTGTGTGTTTGAGGGACTTGCGTAAGGGCTGACTCCAATCTCAAGGCAATTAGTTAAGAAAGTTGAGCTGTCGTATCCGCAATTAGGAATCTACAAGTTGAGAGCTGAGCTAGATTTGTCGAGTGAAACTCATGAGACTGTTGAGCTGACCTAGTTGCTACACTAAATGACCTACAGACACTATTCAACCTCTCATCAAGGGGTCAATCCCTTTCTACAACATCAGAAAGTCCATAACACTTTTTTGACCTCAAAAAATCAGTCTTTCCTTTAGCTTAATATCCTCGTAGACTTAGTGGCCTCTCAGTCCCTTCTCAACTTCTTTTTATTTCATAGGAAATCGAAAGTCTTTTTTTAGGATCACCTTGTTGTTTTGAGTTCAGTTCGTTGAAAGCTTTGGACAAAGAACTTTGTTCCTCACTTTTTATTGGGGAAGGGATCGAGTAGGCCCAGTTATTTTGGATTATGTTTAATTCGGGGATCCTCAGGTTAGTTTTAAATGTTATTGATTTCGAAAAATGCGTGCGTATCAAATTATCGGGTTTTTAATTAATTGTCAGATTTAAATGTAGAAATATTAAAAACATATGTGGATCTAGGAAGTCATTATAAATTTTATCTAGAACATTAAAAGTCTGAATTTACGTAGATTGTTTCAGTGGTCTTTTTTACCGCCTTTAACGGCTGCTTAATCCACATCAGCTTATTTAATCAACGTAGAATCCACAAAGATGAGATTGAAACTTTTGCCTATTATGTACCATTTTGGATAGTGATTTTAGGGATATCCACCGCACACGGATTAAAACATGAAGAGATGAGTATAGAATGATATTTATTGTTCCGATATCCGAGCTATGCATCACTTGCAAGTTGCATCACTACTAAAACTAAACTAGCACTAAAACTAAACTAACTTGAGAAAAATCAACGTCTTATCCTCATATTCTTAATCCTAAGCTAAGGGTGCACACGCCAATGCTGATTAGATGTGTGTACGTGTGATTGCACCGTTAGCTCAGTCATTAACAATTGATACGACCATAAGACTAGTATTCAGATCTTTACACTCACAAATAATAAAAGGGATAGGGAAATTTTAACCGAGTTTACACGGCATATTATTTATATCACAATTATTCTAATCTATTCCTTATTTTAAATCCACACAATTATATTTTTCACTACAACTCCAAAGACATTTCTCAAAACATTTATAGGGAACTGGAATGTGAATTTCTGACACTTTTGAATAGAACAAAAGTTTTAAACGCTTCTTCTTACTAAATTTAAGCAACGCTGGAACTACAATTCTATCATTTCATGATTGTACACACAGACTAAGTTATTCTAAGGTCTCTTAGAGGAGTTGACGTTTTCGGTGACACTGGCGTGACAGTGGTTGGTACATGGAGAAGCTGCGGGACCGGGTGCGATCCCTTTTATCGAAATTCTTCAGGGGTGAACATGCCCTTGGCCCGTCGAAGTATGGAGTCCTTTGTAGGATCGTAGGGATGATCTTTGGATGGAATTTCCAGAACTGCCGGAACAGGGTTCGTGTGCTGGTCTATCACGTGACGAATCATCTCTGCTATCTAATCAATACAAAGCAAGTTAATATTTAATTATAATTATGATTATAATAACAAAGTCAATTAAGTAATTACGTTTTGACTGATGAGGATGATATCAATGTCATCTCTTCGAATAAACTTCTTGAATGTTTCTTCGGTTTCACTAACACTCGTGTCTGCAAGTCCATCAATTTTGATTAAATTGTCATCACCCATTTCGATTGACCTTTGAACTTTATATTTAAATATTTTGAAAAGTTCTTACTCTTGTCGACAACCATGAAGTTGGGCTGTCGATTTTTATTGATTTCTCCGATGCCACCAAGAAGAAAGCCCACGCAAGTGTCCTATTTATAAATACGGATTTTTAAATTCATTTCAAATTCATTTTCATGAATTTTAAAATCCAAAACTCCTCATATTTAAAAAAAATCAAGTTTTAAAAATCAAAAATTATAAACCCAGAATTAATTTTGAAACTCAGGATCTTACCTCATCCCCAATGACGGCGATAAGCTTCCCTTTGATAGACGAGTGCATAGTCATCTTGAAAACGTCTCCTTTGGGTACTTAAAGTCCAATATATTTAATCTCAATTAGCTAACTGGCTTTAATAATTAGATTTTAATGGTAATTCTCAAGCCTCGCCCAGTTCATTTCAAAATACGATTTTTAAACTTGCCACCAATTTGACTTTTCTATATTCATACAGAATTGGAAGAAACGTTACTTCGCAGAGTTTAGTCTTTCATTCCGCTCCGCTGCATTGTTGAATCTCGGTCAGTGATGGTTCTATTGTTCATTTTTGTTTGTTGATAGTAGCAAAGGAAATCTTAAATTGTTTAAGGGATTAATTCGAAGTTTAATTTTCTATGAAGATGGTGGATAAATAAAAGTAATTGTTAACATAACCACGAATCCATGAAAGATGAAACGGTTGGTTTATTCATTGAAGTTTGTTAACTTTACAAATAGAATGAAATGATATGTTAAAGATATTAGGTTGTAAGTAAATTATCACAATTCAAAGGTCCAAGGGAGTACACGGGTCAACCGCTTTTAAACTTACAAGGGTACACACAACAATTAGATAGTTAATCATGGAGCACTTGTTTTAAATTAATCTGCAATGAGTTGACTTCTTCAGGGACAACAAGTCCTTGTCGACATTGTCGAAAAAGTGTCCCCTTTATGCAAAGGGGCTGGTGATCTTCGTTAAAGGTTCAGAAGGGACATTAAGAGATTAGAATGGAACAAGATTAATTAAGTACCCCCGGGTAGCTAGCACCAACTTGCCAAACAACTTCAAGTGTTTATATTTTGTATGAAAATCCGTCACTTTTTTTTTCTTTTTACATTTTTAGGTAGATTGAAAAATAATCCTTGGTTTGTTTTTTTAATCATAATTAAAACAAAGGTTCATATATTAGTTAAGGTTAGTGATATTTTTATATAGGTTTGATACAGTTTTGAAAAATGTAGGCAAGTCCCTTTTTAGATTTCATTAAATTATTTGTTGGGTTCTTAACTGACAAATTTGATTGAGACTTTTGATAGATTATGGATTATAGATAATAGATAGACACATGTCACGAGGTTCCCTTGTCTAATTAATTGATTACACACACATGATAAGAATATTTTAAAACTCATATACCTCTGCTCATCCTTAATTAGAAATTTGCATAAGGAAGCAATTGAAAACTATTGCTGTTTCAGCTGCTACAAGTCTACTAAAGTTCACTATTCTTGTCAAACGCCCCTTGAGAAGGGAAGATTAAATAGCCTTCTCAATCTTAGGACACTTATAACACTTAACCAACTTAAAGATTTCAATAATTTAAACCGACCCTTTACAAATAGGCTAGTCACATTTTAAAACATCAAAACTCTCAAGGTCCGAAACCATCAAGGGTCATCAAAAACTGCTCCTCATGGCTCACAAATTTGAAACGTTAGAAAGGCGGTGTAGATATAACATTAATTAATTACAATTAAATTAAAATGGTTTAAATTATTTCTAGTTTACAATCTAATCCATAAAGTTACTTGTACTTCCTAATAATAATAAGAGTGCGCCCTACATGATCTTTCCTTAATAGGGTGGTTGTGCTATAGTGATATCTGGCTTTTGATTGGCACTGTAGCAAAAGTAGTAACATTAATACAGTCAGAATCAGTAGCCCATAATCAATGTGGCACAACCTCCCTAATAGCTTGGCTGAGATTCCTTAGCCCTTATATTTATTTATTACTAAAGATAATTAACTTTTTTTTAAATGATCATTAACTAAACCTTTTGACTAAGGTATTAAAAAAGTAAGGTTAGAAAGAGAGAGATTGAATGGGTTAGTTAAAAAGAGAGGCACGAATAGGTTGTATTCGGTAATGGTGACCGACTACGCTAAACCGGGTAGGTTTGCTTTTAGTCAACATTTATTCATGTGGCTTTCGGTGTGTTTGGTAGGTGAACCGGGTAGGTTCGGGATGTTAATTAAGATTAAGTTATTTGAGTTGAGGAGTTTGCTAATGTTATTTAAATTCGAGATTATGATCAAAGTATTTTAAAATTGTGTACATGTATTAAATATGATATAAGGTTTGGTGGATTTTGATTTCGATGATGGTGGCATTGATTATAGGCTTAGTAGGCTTATGCGGGTACTGCTTTTGATTGTTTGTGTATAATTTGCTATACTTTTTAGTAGGCCAAAGTGGTGGTGGCATGGTGTAAGGACAGTTGGTTTCTAATTATCCATTTCTATCGTTAAGTTACCAGGAGATTTAGGGTCTTATTTTTTAACACTATTTAATTATTAAATAAGTTTTGACGCTTAATCAATATGAGCTTCAAGCACATGTCCCACAGCGAATATCGTGACATACATCGAATTTGTATTTTGGTTGCAGTAAGGGCCTAATGTCAAAATAAACTAAAGCACATTTTAGAGATTAAAATTTTCCTATTGGTTCAAAAATTTCGAATTTTTCATGACGTATTTCTAAAACTTTTTGACATGTCCAACAGTTATCAGATAAAATGGGATTGAGTAGTTTTTAAATATCTTGAGATGAGTATCATAGAGGGATATCAGCGAGGTTGAGATAGAGAGATTTCTAATATCCTCTCCCATTAGGGTTATAATATGACAAGCGAGAAATTAGAGTATCTCAACCTCGCTATTGATTTCCAACCTTGTCCTTACCTTGCCCTATCTAATAATTAAGATGCAAATTCTTGAAATGAAAGATCTGAGGAATGATATTTTGAGATTCAATGCGACCCCTTTTGGTGTGTGAGAGAGGTCCTTAAATGACCCAGGAGCAGAGGTCATCATCTTCAAACATTCGAAGCAGAGGCCACCGAGTCTTGTCGAAATTTGTTTTTGTTGACAGTGGAGATAGGCCTGGAGGAGGGGGTGCTGTCCGTGTTGGTCGTGTCGGTGGACAACTGTCGATGAGGTCGCGGTCTGCTAGCCGGGTGCGAGTGGTTGGTCGGCACAGCCGGCTGGTCCCCTTCCAGCTGACTCCCCACCGACGCTTGACTTCCGCGACGACCCCCGGCACTGTTGCCCCGGATGAGCGTCTTGGACCCTTTCAGTAACGACACGTTCATCAGACGAGGGTTCGGGGTGTTGAATATCGTCCGATTCTCTCGGAATCGAGCCCTGCATATTTAATTACATTAATTAGTTAATTCACAATTACAAGCTTAATTGTATTTTCTGGGGACTAACTTGGCAAAGAGCCTGAGGACGACGCAGAGTGTGAAGGACATGAGAACGAGTCCGATGACCACACCGATCATTGTTGGGTCTGCCTGAGGTGCTTGGACGTAATGGGCACTTGCGTCTGTGTAAAGAGAATAAGAATTAATTGTGGTTAATTGTAATTGATAGTTAAATAGTTGATTAAAAAGTGTTGAGGTGACCTCCACATAGATCCCCATCGTCGGTGCGAGGTAGATAGCCGAGGAGACATCTGCAGATCCAGCCTCTGCATTGAACGTGCTCTCCCATGCACTGATCTGTGTGGTTGCACTTACCACGAAGTTCCACCGTCCCATTCTCTAATTTCAATTACAAAAATTACAATCATTAACAACATTGCTTTAAATTGTATTTTAATATTATTTTGTATTCTAAAAGCTTTGACATGTGGTTCTCAAGTCATTTCACTACCGTCAACCGTTTTAAAATTAAATTGGCACACACCGTAAAGATTGGCAAACTACTGCTCCGATTTCAAAGTTCAACGGGTCATTAGAGCCCCTTGACCCTATCGGTGTATTAATCAGAGAAATAAAATGAGCCAAGGTCAAATACTTTTGTGGAGTAGGCCAGATGAAACAGTCTATTTGACGATAAGGAAGGGAATGAAATTGTAACAGGGAGTTTGTGCAAGAGAGAAAATTGAAGGTTATGGGCCGAGACTTGAGAAGGGAGTTTTGATAAGATTAATAACACACAAATGTAAGTTAAAAGATAAATTATTTACATTACCCAATTTCCCATTAGAGTCTGGAGACTTTATAATTTATCTTAAGTCTCAGGCCAAGAGGGAAAAACGTACAGGACCGGAGCCCTGAGGGGCTTTCATTTTCTAAAAAGCTTTTTTTATATCCCTCAAAATGAAATGATAGAAAAGAGAATAAATAAAAGGGGTGTATCGTAAATTGTAAAATATTGAACACAGACTGGAAACCGACATGGATTTAGGAATTCGGAATTTCGCAAATGTATTCCTCATCCTTGGGGATTTATTCCAATTTCCAGTAATAAATATAAAACATAAATAACGCTAGGGAAAATACATACATAGAATATAAAAGGAAATCTTTGTCAGAAGCCATTGCATTTCTCTCTCCCGATTCGGGGAGAAAGGACCTACCCCAATAGTCAGAGTGCCCGTCTCTTTAAATTTAAAAAATAACTTTACAGCTCAAACTTCAAAGCTCATGCGAATAAAAAAAACTTTCGGAAACAACTCAATGTAATCCAATGTTATTTCCTACCATTTCTCAAACTCGCCAATTTCAGTCTTTCGATCCAATCAACTTAACCTTTGGCTTGTTCGTTTAAATCAAAGGGACAATAAAGAAGTTGAGACAAAGTGATTTTTTACTTCTCTTACAATTTAAATCAGAAATTTTTAAAAAAATCCCTCTATCGCAACCTCCCTATTGTTGGCTTCTGTTTGTAATTGTACCAATACTCTTTAAATTGGTAGAATAACAGTCAGAAGCCAAAAAAATCCTCGTATCTCAACCTCCCTAATGGCTCATGGACTCCCTTCGCTTATCAGTGTATAACAGACGGACAGACAGACATTGATAATCATTAATCCTAAAGGTTGGAGGTTGTAGAGACAAAAGAGAAATTTCTTCTTACAACTCCACATTCTTTATTCAGAATAAACTTTCCAGGAATAGAAAAAAAAACTCCGTGTTCTGCCTTTTTCCAGGATTTCCCTTGTGGTTTTGTCCATTCTGATTTAAATGCATATGTGGATAAACAATGGAAAAGCCAGTATCACAACTTTTGCTCACAAATGATTATGTGGAACAAGTCTAGATTATACACAAGAAAATGGCTCAAAAGGAAGTCCCACATCACACAAAAATCGTTCATAAAATTCTTCCAGGAAAATCGTGTGACGCAGAATTCGGCTACCCGCTCTTGAGTAATGTGATCAAGTCCGATTTAAATGACACAATCTTGAGTGAATCTTCTGCAAAAGAAGACGCGGCTTGTATTTTATTTAACTTGTCACCACCGCCCCAGTTGCCCATCCTAAACAGTTTCAAAATCCAATCGGCCCTACCTCCATCAGCCCACTTAACCCGGGACTTAAGTGGGGATTCATTTCCACGAATTCCACCCACCCGGGTAACTTAACAATCCTTACTTTTAAGGATCATCTCAGGGACTTTGGAGCTCAAGGGAAATAGAAATATAATAAAGGAGGTAGAGAGTCCCTTAAGCCTTTAAACCGATCTGAATAAGTGTTTGAAAAAACTACGGGCTGTAAGACTTGGATACGACCACCACCACCGACAACGACACCGACACCGTCAAGACCTTTGTTCATTAACCGTGATGGGAGTTTATGATAAATGGAGTAAGGGGATGAAAGCATAGGATTCGAAATTTCGAGAATTGGATTTCAATTTGGGTTGACTATTATGGGATTTGTATTGAGAGGGCCGTAGCGAGTACAAAAGGACATTAGGATTAGATTAGAGGGGGTTCCTTCAACTGCCACTGCCGCCAGGTTCCCTAAATTGGTTTCATAATTGAGGGATTTATTCAGCGGATCTCATGACTTCATGTCAAGTCTCTCTTTTGCTTATTTATCACATTTTCTTGTCAAAAGGAATGGGGACTAATCCTTTGGCTAGTAATCCCACTGACAAAAATCCAAATCCACTACCAGTTTATTCAATTCCTTTTACTAGGAAATACTTTTCGTCCTTTCGTTAAGTGGACAGATTCCATTTTTTTTGTACAGATTCGACGTTTTTATAATAAGAAAAGGGTAGGGCGGATTGAGATGGTTTAGATATCATTAGATTGGGATCCTATCGATTCTAGAGTTCAGGAGGACTCAATAGGGACAGGGAAATCGTCTTAATTGTTACAAGTCCAACATTTAAATATTCGATCCGAAATACGTTGAAAAAAGCAGTCGTTTTTCAATTTGGAACATTTGACCGATATTTTAATACTGGGATTGTATTAAGAATCGAATTTTTTTAGCATTGCGATAGCATAGAGAATGTGTGTGAAAATAAAAGGGACAAGGAAACGTAACTAGTACACAATGTACGTGTCTTTGTGACTAAAACGGAAGCTTGTTTCTCGTTATGTGATTGTAAATGGGAAAGAGTGCCGGCCCCTTTAGCCCAGCTGAGGAGAAGGACTTGACACTAAATTAATCCATCCCTGTCAACTCTAACGTCTCCCTTAAAACTGACGATGATTAACTCCTTCACAATCTCCCACCTCCCCTCACAAACTCAAACTTCAATTCACCCCACCAAAGTCCCTTCATCTCAATTCTCGAACACTCTCGAACATTAAACCCATGTAACATATCGATCATAAGGTTAGGAAAAATCCCCTGAAAACCTTTGAACTTTGAGCCCCCTGCAATAGTCCCGAGAAGAAACACTTATTTCAAATTAGCCGAGAATAGCTAGAGAAAAAGCAGAGGGGGCATGTCCACACTTCCAACTCTCTCAGAGTCCAAGCCCCCAGGAGCTGATTTCGGGTATCCCATATACATCTCTCCAATACATTCGGTTATTTCGGTTTTTATTAGGTCAGTCCCCTGTGCTTTGAAACATGTTGGTAATATCCATGACACATGCCTCACACAAGGGCATCTACTTGGAATGACAATCTCCCTCTTTTTTGCCCATAATGGAAAGTAGGAATCTATCGCCAAGTCATTTGTCAATTGGCCCAGGGGATCACAAGTTTCCATTGTCTACCCCGTTCTTGAGACAAGTCGGACAATGGAGGTAGCTTCATTCCAGCTCAACAAGTCTATTATCATCATCGAGTCCAATTGTGTGGAAGGATCAATGAAGCTGGAAGATTCAATTGAAACCAGATGGAACGAACCCCCCTCGGCTAACTTCATAGAGACACTTTAAAAAGTGTAACGTGGTCAGAGGGGTCACCCTGGTCAACCTTAAAAGCTAATCTCAAATCAATGTTGGGACAACTTGTCAACTCAATCTCATCCCCTTGTCTAAGTCTGCCCAATAACATCCATTAAGCCTTTATTGGGAAACTTGAAGCTTAAAGTTGTTATACCCTGAGGTGGGGATTCCTTGTGAAGATTGAGTCACACATAATAGTGTCAACTATGGCCCGGTTGATGGCATGTGACATTAAGGGTTGAATAGAGCCTATAATTAGTTTAAGCAAGTATGAGATATGCAGAGGGGGTTGATTTATTAAACACAGACTTCTTAATTGATTTAATCAGATTTCTTAAGATTAATGTGGAATCTTTTAATTGATTAAACTCTAAACATTCCAGCTTATCTTAGCTTTAGATTTAAATATTTTGAAATTTCATCTTCTCCATTTTTATTGATACTCGATACTCAACTGGTGTGTAAAAAAATCCGGAAATACATCATCCCGTATGTTTGTCCCAAAATCCTAGACAAAACATTGTCCCATCGAATCGATAACACAGAAATACCCGCACCCCCGTCTCCATCTTATCTCTCCCTTCTCTCCTTGTCCCAAATATTTTTTCACACTACACCCACGAGTAAATAAAAACATTTCATATCTCACACCTTAACAAGAACGATTCCAAAGCCCAGTGGGGCCCTTCCTAGGGAATCTAGTGGCGTAACACGTAGAGATAAATACTTAAGCCCCGTTATACTTGACGTTTACTCTTCCTTAAGGGCATCTCACTCTCATGTTTTTAACACGAGTAAGATAGGTTTCAAGTAAAATAAATCTTGATAGTTGGGCTAGGTTAGTAAATGATAATTGTCCCACTCTCCCTATCCCTTCAGACATTCCAGGGCTAGCCCTTTTATAAATGCAGTGGAGATGATATGATCAAGACATAACAATAAAAAGAAGATTCCATCATACAACTACGTGAAATTCCATGAAACTCCATGAAATTCCATGAAATTCCATGGAAGTTGAATAGCTTAATAACACAGCTTCTTTCAGCAAGCAATTCATGTATTCATAATCAATACCAACTCTCCATCTTTATTGTAATAGAGTGGGAATAATTCCAAAAACCCAAGCCGGTCCTATTCTCAATCATAATAACGTTTCTGAGTGAGTTGCATAAGAAAAAAAAATCTCTTCATTCCTGGGAGAGTGAAAGATATAGACTGAAAAGGGATTGGGTGTGATGGGATCCGTAAAGTCACTGAGCATTAATAATCAAATCTCCTCCCTTCATCTCAATCCGAAAACCCTGGACTTACTACCTTCCCACATTATTGGAGTGTGTATAATGAGCACTGACTTGTAAGCCCAGCTATTTGGATAAGGGACGAATCTGGTCGTGGAGGTATTCCCAGATTTCAGACAGACCCTTATGCCAAGAGTTCCAAAGGATTACCCACCACCACTGCTTCTATAATATGATGACATGGTCCAAGTGCCCTCTCTGCTTTTCCACTCTCCCCCTCGCCCTTGAATTATCAATCTCTCATCATAGAGACTTGTCCAGGAATTAATTGCATGGCTGGACTTTGTAATCACTTATGTGCGGTTGGAGGCATTTTCCATTCATTTCCATTTCAAATCCCAACCTGGATTTTAGCCCAAGGATTTTTAAGGATGAAGAGAGATGGTGGATTTGGAGTGATGACCTAGGTTCATGTCCATAGGGAGCTATAGGTTATAAGGTCATTAATCTTGGGGCTAGGTCATTTCATTTCAAAACCTGTCCACTTTTCAATTTGTTCTGGTGGATGAGCAGTGGCTTTTATCGTCCATTTGTCCACGGTTTATTTTACCCGGAGATTTATTCTTCTAGGTGGGTGAATTCGGGGCTAGTTTTAGGAGTTAGCCCTTTCAAGGATAAGCTGTTAAGGGATGGACAGTTCACGGACCAATCCGTCTCGTGTTCTAGGCTTTATGTGCTCAATTATCTTGCTGGACAAAATCGTTTCGTCCTTTGGGTGGTCTAAAGTAATTTTCCATGTCATTAACTGTGATTTTTTTAAATTAAGGATACTTCAAGGATAATTGAGAATTAAAAAAAAATTTAAAGTCAACAGCAGAGAGAAACATAAAAAAAATACGGCACTTTAAACCTTAAACCTTTGGGAACTTTAAATGAAACTTTTCAATGTCGAATATTTTAAAAACTGCTTTAAAATGTGCTTAGAAATATTGCACCTCCATTTTTCATGTTGTTTAAGATAAATTTATGTCAGACACCGGTTCATAATTTTAAGAAATTTCTGACACTGAAAAATGGATTTTAAAGCTTCTAAAAAAAGAAACATAGACGAGTTTGTAGATTGAATGAAGACGTTGGAGGTGGAATTTTCTTTATATTTAAGTGCAGGAGGATTAATGTGGACTTGGGTGTTATGAGGGGCACTTGTAAGCAATCCATCTCTACCTTAATTCTCTAAGGGATATCATATTTAACTATTAGTAAATCCTAGACCCTTTCCTCATCTATAAACAAGTACAAGAGTTCAAGGGTCATTCTCATCCTGTGTACTAACTAAGTTTATAACGCTGGGCACATTTCCCTAAAGGTCATTGGAGAATTTTATCTTTGTATGGATCACCTCGTTCACCTTCTAGCTTTAAATGTCAAGATTAGAGGGTGTCCATAGGTCGTTTCATAATATTATTCATAATAATCTCCTCCTCTAACAAATCTCATTTACACGGTTTGTATTATGGACTTATCTAAGGATCCAAACAGGTTGGGTCGTTTAAATTTTATTACTTTGTCGTGGTGAACAGTTGGATTACGCCACAAATATACAATATACCTGGCAAAAATATGCCTGAAGAAAATATGCCCGAAGATAAATGTGCCAGTAAAAATATTCAAAAGGGACAAATAAACTTTAAAAAATCACCACTGCCATTTGTAAACATAAGATAATAATTTATTCAGCATGTTTTCTCAATTCTGGTATTTCGGGACTAATTAATTTCCAATTACGGTGAATACCAAATGCCCACAAGGATTGGGACTGATTATGAATTCATAACGCCCGACTCCCTCTACAACTTTGCATCTAAAATCCTACAATTCGACCTTTAACCTATTGGGAAGCTCATTGATAGCCAAAACATGAGATTGGGTAGGTGAATTATAAATTATAATTTCATATCCAGTCTATTGACTTTCCAGACTCCCCAACTCGTGTTGACTCTGGACTACTCTGGAGAGAAACTGGGAAGATTTAAGCCCTCAAGCCACCTTCAACCTCCCAGACACAAAAACAAGCCGAGACTACTTCGTCCGTACATGTTCAAAGTATTTGAAACTTTTCTAAACTTCACAATCACCATTTTTATCTCCATCATTTCTCCAGGAATACAAAAACTCTCCAAGCTTTTCATCTCCTCCTTGCCAAAGTAAATATGAACAGAACACAAAGATTATAAATAGGCAGAGATTGCCAGCTTTTAAGGATGTCCATTAGACAAGGTTCCAGACCCGAAGCCATTCTACTTTCCCATAGACAATCGAGTTTTAGATTAAAAGTTTTTATAACCCGAATTTGAGGGCTAATGATAGCATCACGTCGTCGGGCCGATTAACTTGGGTAAAAACTCATTTCTACATTAGCTTTACCAAAAACAAACTCACATGTACAACTTCAGATAGCCGGAGCCAGGTCACATCAAGAGTTTGCAATATGACTTAAGTCAATGTATGAAAATCGGTGGGGGTAACCCCTTAGGGTCACTCTAGTATTAAAATTTCACAAAACTAACTTTGTGTTTGCTATTTAAAACCGTAATCTATTTGAGTGTGAAATTTCACCTTCCTAAGACAATTTATGAAAATCGGTGGGGGTAGCACCCTACAGCCACTCTAGTAATTAAATTTTGCAACTTTAACTTTTTCCAATTTGGGTACCATGAACTACTAATGTGCAAAATTTTATCTCCCTAACCCAATATATGAAAATCAGTAGGGGTACCCCTATCGGGTCACTCTAGTATTAAAATTTCGCAAAACTAACTTTGTATTTGCTATTTTGCCCATCTTCAAAATCATTCATTATATTGACCCTATTCACCCGTGTACAAAATTTCAAGTCCATCGGACACGTTTGAAGAGAGTTATCGTG
>JAQFYM010001656.1:0-30703 GCA_034694785.1 Agrenia bidenticulata | reverse complement strand
ATATGAATTAAGTTGGCAGATGGTACAAAATTATGCTCAAACTTAATTATTATAATTATCAACCACAATGTATACTTTGTATATTTACTAAATAAAAGTGTCAAGTAAATCTTTTTATAACAGCTTTTTATGTTGTTAAATTACATTTGCCGATTATTTTTCTGCACGTGCACATCTAATAGAATAACCCCGGGCCCCGGGCTTTAAAATATCAACACAAAAAAATACCCCGGTTTTATTTACCGTGGGGTTTTGCAAACTATACTTTGGTTGTTAAAAGAGGTCTTTATTATTTTTAATTATACTATTGTGTGCATTAGTGCAAGTTGTATAGCTATCATTGTTTTTATAATAACGAACAGGAAGAGTTTCTATGTTTTTTACAAAGTGAACAATAAGTCACCAGGCTCATGTCGCTATACAGTTGTAAACGTACATTATAATGATAGATCTTAGGCAACAATTTTTAATATTGCAAACTTGCAAATTTTGAAAATAAATTTTCTTTTTTCATGTTTTATTTTTATAGTAAATCTAGTATGCATGGTTTATTCTTTTGTAGTATCAATATTTTAAAATTACTTTTTAGAAAAAATTCATAAAAAAGGTTATAAATTGTATTTGACTGTAAAAATATACGGTTTTATACACGATTTTTCTTGGGTGATTGAATCCAATACTATCAAAGCAGTTTTACTTATCTTAATAAATATAAGATTGTAAAACATTTGCGTTGCTAGCCAAATTTTGTAATTTGCAGCAAAAAAAACAAGTTAATTTATTTAAGGCAGTAAATGTACCAGTTTTGCATAAAAGACATTTATATGAATATATGTGACAGTAAAACTACACGTAAAAATTGTTATGACTCGCAAATAATTTTTTATTCTTTTACGCCTTAAAGTGCGTAAGACTCGATATACCAATATGCGTGTAACTTATTTTTTGAAGAAAATTATTCACGGAAATTTCCTTTTAGGGATATTATAGAAATGTTTTTTTTATTATTTTTTTATGGATTTATTGGGTGTAAATTTTCTCTGTAAACATTGTTTTTTACTGTTCATTGTCTTTACAGTAAGCTTGCATTTTATTTTCCTTGAAATTAATTTATTAAAATTGTATTAAAAAGCACTAATACTGTAAAGGTAATTTAATTATCTAGAAAAGGGAAATATTTTCAATGGAATACTATCCTCGGAAGTTTTTACTAAAAAAACTTATCTTTTGATTATATCTTTGACATTTGGTCGTACAAAATTCCGTAACTTTAATTATGACTACGATAGTTTCTTAGGAACACTTTCTAGATTTATCTCTATAAAATCGGTCAACAAATATTTCCGTAATTTTGTCGAGTTATGTATTTCCATTTTAACACTCCATTTCATGTTTCCAGTGGAATAAGGTTTTATGGAATTTTTTCCACAAAAATGTATTTCTTTTGTATATTGGTTGTGTAGTTTTTTGTACCCTAAGGTAAAAGCTTTATACCTAAAGGGTAATATAAAATTATGTACCCTGGGGTACAAAAAAAAATTATATTTAAAAGTACACAAGGAATTTTACCCCCAGGGGTAAAAAGTATAAAAAGCTTACCCCTGTGTTTGTTTTAGGACAAATGTTACCCATTGTCTGTTTTACCTTTGGGTATGCTATGTCGAGCTTTTTATACCCTAGGGCAAAATTCCTCACCATGTTCCATTTGGAAGATTTCCATTTTTTTTGGAACACTTAAGTGTCAAAAATGTAAAACACTATTATGGACAAAAACTAATAAAATTTTTTACCAATATGTAATTATAGAAGGTAGTACACATAAAGTAAATGGGCTGAAAGTTTTAGAATACTCGAAGACAATTTGCAGTATTCTTGGTATGGTAAAAAGATATAGTTTACTATTCACTATGCTTTGTTGCGGAAAGAATTTGCTATACACGGCGTTTTTCTTTTACTAAGTGAACTTATTTTGCAAAAAACAACTAAAATTGAAATATATAAATATTGTTCTGCATTTTGTAAAATAAATCATACTAGCATAAAAAAATCAATAATTTCGTGCTGATTTATAGAGTTTGGATAAAAACAATTAACAAACTACTCCTATTTACAACTTAAAATAATCTGGGCATTTAAACTATAAAATCATTTCTTTGTGATGCAGCCTTGTATAGACCATATTATATTAAGTCTAGTAACTGATATACTCTACAAAATGAGATAGAGATAACTAAACATATACACTTAAACAAGTATTTAACATTTATAATATTTTTATAACATTAAATTTTGTTTGTTAATATTAAGTTCCTTGTTATTTTTCTGAAATCCTAGCGGTTTTTTTTTAAATAAAATTGTAGAGAACATTGCCTTAGGGTACGCACTTTCTTACCCAAGGGTAGCAAAAAACAAAAATACTTTTTTCAAGGGTCTAAAACCTTGGCAAATCCCCAGTTGCCCTAATATATAAAAACTCAATTCCCTAGGGTACAAAAAGATACACACTTATTGCCAAGTCAATTTATATTTAAAAACTTCTAAAATGTTACTCATGTTTTAGTTAAAAAAGGCATGTTTAATAATTAAAAAGACATCAATTCTAGACCAAAACTGCTTAAAATGATTCACATTTTTGCATTAGTTTTTAAGTTTATTGCTGATATACTAATGACCTGTATTTTTTTATTTTTGACTGCAAATTTTAAATCTCTGATTTTTTCATTTTTCTTCTTTTTTAAAAAGCCATATTTTTTTTTTCTTTTAATTTTACGAGTTTAAGAAATTAAAGGACTCTTTTTTTATTAAGCGAATTTTATGTTAATCAGCGCAAGGGTTAACCTGGGCAAAAAAGTAAACAAAAAAATTTTGCTAGCATTTATATAATATTCAGGTTACTTTTTACAGAAACAGGTTTATTTTTTGTTTAATTACGATTAGAAGCATCAATTACATCCATATTTTATAATCATGTAATAAAAAAAGTTACATAAAGGTTTTCGGTTACATAAACTGCCGCGTCAAAGCAAACATGCGTTAAAAACGTATTAAAACAATTGAAAACTGAAAAAACGTGGGTGTTTACTTTTTTTTTTATTTCAGAGTTTTTGTTTAGAACCAATATACAAAAGCCTGCAAATGAAAAAAAATGCTGTATACGACTTTTTTACACTAATAAGTACTAGATTACAATTATAAATGTATTCTGCAAAATAAAAAAAATGATTATATTCTAGAATGAAACCCGGCTTTGACCCGACCCGAAAATTCGGGGCAAATAACCCGATTTCTCTACCCGAAACCCGACTATTTTTATATCTTGACCCAGTTGGGTCAGGCTTTATATACATGTAATTTGCTTTATATAATTAAATCAAAAAAGCTTTGCAATATTTATCATTTTACTTGTATAAAACTTTACATAATGTTAATGTTGAACAGAACATATTAATTTATCTGTTTGTTTGAAATTCGTTAGCAATCTTCTACCACCAATTTATATAGATAAAAACTTGCTCTTATGTCTTGTAAATAAGTCGAATCTAAGTTTTTTTTACTGTTTTTTACGTCATAAAGCTATATTTATATTATATACCATACACCTTTTGCAACAAAAAGTCTACAGTATAAAGCAGCAAATATGCTTTTTTACAAATCAATACTTTGCAAACGTATTCTGTATTTTTTTATAGCTCATATATTATTTATTTTATATTATATTAGCACCATGGGCGTCAACTAAGGGTTAAGGAGAAGCAGGGGGCGGAAGCGGGGGCAGGGGGGGGGGGGGCTTGCATTATCCTCTGGCAATTTTTTTTTTGCCTTGATGTAAGGGTAAAAAATTTTTTGTCCCCCTTGGATATTAAAAATAAAAGCGTCCAAAAAAAATATAAGATGCAAAATCTGTTGGTAAAAATTATCCATGTTTGGAAAAAGTATTCAATTTTTGTTTTGTTTTATTGCTACCCCTGACAAAGGCCCTGCTAACGCCCATGATATGCATATATTGTTAAAATTTTTTATTCTATTTTGCAAAAAAAATTAGAAAATTTTAAGGAAAATACGTGCTTCCTAAATTTTTCTCGGTCAATTCGTCACCCGACCCGATCTTGACCCGTTCAAAAATGATATACCCTAAACCCGGTTTTTTAAAAAATTTGGGTCGGGTTAAACCCTAGATCATATTCTAATTTCTAATAACCCAAAATATATACGAACGGTCCCAAGCAAAGTTTTTTCGCTGACTATTAACTGTATATTTTGGCTTTTGTTGTCACATAAAGTTGATGTCTTTCAGTATACATTATAAGTGGAATTCGAGAAAAAATTATATAGATTGCTGTTAGTGATAAAAGTTTTAACACGTAATCCTGCTATTGTTTGCATGTGTTTTATATATTTATCTGTTTTTTGTACGTATATATGTACACAAAAGTGCAATTTAAAATAAATAAATCCATTTTTTATAGATTGAAATAAAATTGGCTGACTAATACAACTTGAAAAACACGTAAAAAAGCCTTTTTTAGTTAACTACAATAGCTATTTTCATTTAAATAAAAACTATAAAAAGCAATCTTTTTGACATATTGATTTAACGTAATTAAGCAGTGTTCTTAAGCTACACGCTTCAACACGTACTTACTATTTCAAGTGTTAAAAAGTAGCACAACCTGGCAAATTTTGCAAAAAGATTTTTCTCCCCTTTAAACACTTATGGTACGTGTAAATGTATTTGTTTATATGTTACGAACTATATGGATATAAATAAAACACGTTTAAAAAATGTTTGACAAAAAAAACAAAGATTCACGCATTGACGTTACAGACTCTTGTGTACTGACAAATAAACACAAAATATATGCCACAATTAAAAAAATATTAATACTAGTATTTGCTTGTGCAAACAAACACTTTTTATGTAGATTAGATACAGTGAAGAGTATTTGTTGTTGCGGGGAAGACGTGCGTATTATTTTATGTATAGTTGCAAAATATAAAGTTTGTTTTGACAAAAATTTGTACGGAAAGAAAATAAATAGAACCTATTTTTGGTGAGCAAACAAGCCTGACATTCTTTAGTTTGCATGTTTTGGCAAGTTATTTTGCGAAATATTTTTAACTTGCAGTTTTTCGTATTATATGCATTTTTTATTTATAAAAAACATTTAAACGCAAACTTATATCATCTGCACAATAGTACTACAATAATATTGTTTTCTTGACCAAGAAACGCGCTTTCACGAACAAACGCAGTGAAATATAAACCAAGAGGCCTACTAGAAACAATCGTGTGAACACGTAAAAATAAATGTATTTTTTTACATATACGGTAATAAATCTTTTTAACAAGATTGAAAGCGTCAATAAAACATATTTTTTTACTATTTCAAGCACTTTTAATTTTGCAAAGTAAAAACACATATGAATTCAAACTTACCACAAAAAACTAAAACGTGATTTTATAACATATAATTGTGTTAATTTGGCTCATGCATACTGTTTGTCAATAGCATGTTTCGGAATAAAAGAAACTTAATTTTTTATACAGTACAGAATAAACCATGCTTTTTTTATAATAAAATGACAATTATATATTTTTTTAACTCTGGTTTATTTTATATTTATGTGTCGATGCACAAATAGTTAACTTAAAAATAACACCTCCTAATCATAGCCTACAGCCGATGCAAAACACATTTTTTTATCAGCACGAACATATAAAAAATGCGTTTTTGCAAATATAAAATTAATTGTATAATTGCGTAACTTGCAAAAAAAAGGTTTTATTTTTTACATTTTTTGTTACAGTAACATTGATATGTATATTAAAATACAATCTTAAACATGTATGATTCAGTGTCTATAAGACAAACAACAAAGTAATTCTTAAATGCACTTTAACTACTTTATATGCACAAATTTGTTAAAATACTGTTTTCAAGATCTAAAAGCATTGCAATGTGCATCAAAACATTGTTATCAGTTTGCTTGTCTAAATCGGGATTGAACCATGCATTTTGCGTTCATAAAATATATTAGCATAAAAGTAATGGATCCATATTTGTGCAAAGATTTTTTTTTTGAACGTACACCGCATATATTTTTTTTAGCTAACATTAAATTCACCAAATACGCCTTTTTACTATGTACATCGTGTATTTACGTGCGGCATGTACGTAACAACGACATCCCCTGTACAAAAATGCTGGCTACCCAACTGATTTTTTCAAATAAAAAAGGCTGAAAAACCATTATTTTATTTTGTTTTAAACTGGCAACTATATGACTATATATTCAGTAGTTGTGTTTGCAAACATAATCTAAGAAAACAAGAGGCGCAACGTTTTTTTAAGAACCTAAATTAATACGTCTCTCTTTAAATGTTAGGGTATTACTGGCTAATTTACACAAACAAAAGATAAAAGATCGTGTATTCTCAAACAGGCATTATAGATACCCACCTTGTTGTTTTACATTTGTACTAAGTTCATATCGTATCCTAATGGATTTTTGCAAAATTATGTTCTGTGTACTTGTTCAAAACCATTGATAAAAAAAAATTATTTTTTATTGTTATAGTATAAAAAAATATATGTAAGAGATGTATTACGGCTATGTTATACACAGTAAACAAAGTCAAAAATGGATTTAAAAAAAATCATACGAAATCTGGATACAAAAAAGAAAATATTCAATAGAAAATATGGGATTAAAATAAATCTATTAACGGTTTATTACTTTAAACCAGCGTTTCCCAAACTTTTTTTCGTTGCGACCCAATCACACTAAAAAAAAATTTTTTGCTTCAAATTTTTTTTCTACTAAATTAAAAAAAAATTTGGATCAAAAATAAATATTTTTTTTTGTAGTTGTTATTAAAAATCATATAAATATTACGTTCGTGCCCTAAAAAAAATTCTCGCGACCCAAAAATGGGTCGGGACCCATAGTTTGGGAAACGCTGCTTTAAACAATATACGCGATTGCTGGTATTACAAGTTAAATTTATTTATAACTTTACATGTATACATAATATAATTTTGACAAGTTCTAAATTGTTTTAATGATTTCCAAAATCTTTCTTACTGTCTTAGCGTGTAAATACATATAAAAATAAACATGCAGCTATAAAAACGTAAAAAAAACACGTTACAGGGTGAAAAAAGTATAAAAAATCAGTTAAAAAAAATACACCCCTTGGCTTACTACACAAAGATAAAAAGGTAAAAATCTTTTGCAAAGTATACAGTTTTCTAAAATACGATGTATAATTAATATGCAATATTTTATTTGTTAAAATATGTATATTTTATTACAAAAAAAATATTTTAAATGCGTTTTTACATTACTATAGTAGCTACGATACAGTGTATGCAGAAAAAAAGTAGGTTAACAATATTTGTATTCAACTATGAAATAATTACTAGTTTTATTATTTTTTTATTGATGTTCAAGGTATTGGCTTATCAAAAAAGCATATGTGCAGATAGTTTTATGCATTTAAAAACAAAATTATAAGACGTTTATTAAAACCCAAAAAAAAACTGCAATTCTAACGGCAAATATTTAAAAAATAGCAGGCATTTACAAAAAGACACTGAAAAAATACGATCTTTTTTTCAACGAGATATTCGAATATAAAACCAAAATAAACAAATTTTACATATTTTGTACATGTAATTTTTACTCGCACACAAAAAAGCCATCTTTACGCGCTCTATTAGTATTTAGAGCGTCTTCATCTTTTGAAAGTTTAATTATACTGATAAATGTATTTTGAGTTTGCATTTTATGTATGAACATATAGAAAAATTTGCAGGTAAAAACATACATAAATAAATAGCTGGCGCTGACTGTTATTTTTTTTTTTTACTTGCAGTTTTGTGCTCACATCTTGGGCTTAATCATGTATTTAAAATTGCGGAAATATATATAACAAAAAACTTTGTTTTAAACGATCCCGTAGATAGGCAAAGAACAATAAGAACTAATACCGTATCTTTAGGCAATTTACGGCTACTTTTAAGCAGTTTTCGTGTGTTTTATTAGTTTCTCCGTATTTAAATATGAATTTGTAAATAAAACATGCAGTAGTCACAAAAATACACGGCAAAAATATTTAAAATACTTGTCTATGTTATTGGCGTTTTTTTAACAACAAAAAAAGCAGTCTAGAGATATTTATCGAAATTCCTGGTTTTACTGTGGCTCGAACCGTGTTTTAGCAAATTCTGTATTCATAAAGTATAAAAAAAGAAGTTGCGGTACCTCGTCTAACTTAAATAAAAAAATACAGGTCTAAAATTAGTAGTTTAAGGGTTTAGTTTGCATAAAAGTATTTTTCCGCATACAATAAATGAATTATGGTATTAAATAACAACTATTTTGTTTAAACTCTATACTTCGAACCACGGATATACACAACCAGCTTCCTTAGTAAAATCTTCTTGGAACCTATCAAAAAACATTGTAGAAAGTTGCATAGATATAATGCAGTAAACTCTTTTATGTCTGAATATACTACTTTTATTACATTTTTACATTTTTTGGATGCTTTGTAAGTGCATTTTCCATCCGACTTTTAATGTGGCCTAAAAAAATTCCAGCTTAAAAAAGCTATAATGTGAATGTATAAAAATAAAGTTAATATGAATTTAAATACGTTCCTAGGCTTACAAAAAGTTTGGTTCATGTTTGTTTTGCCTAATTTTTCTGTTAGTTTTACGCACGCTGTGCTCTAAAATAAGTCTAACAACTTTATTTGTCAAGTGTCTATCTATATTTAAATATCTAATAAGATGTTTAAATTCAATATTTAAAACGCGCATGTTTATGTAAATTCGTAATAAAATACGAATTTACGTTACATACGATAAATAAGTTGTAGTATAAACAGTAATGAATAGGGGTCAACGTTTTGGTAGGAATCTATTATAAGGACCCTAGAAACCCAACAACATACAGTCAAAAAAAAAATAATTTTTGAATCTTGTTCAATAATTATGGGTCTATCGTCAACTGACTTTTTTTTATGTTTGTACTGCTTAATTAAGGTTATTTTTTCTATTAAAAAAAAATCCTACACCTGATAATTATAATGAAAGAAGAAGTATATCTATATCGATAAAAATAGCCCAGTACAAATTCAAAAGCTTAATAATATTACCGTGGTAGTATGATATATTACTATTTAAATAATTCTTATGTATTTGAACATGTATTTTTTATCTTTTATAATTTCCATAGATGACATATCTTTTATGGATTGATAATAAAAGGATAAGGAAAACCACAAATAGTAGGAATAATTATAAAAAACACTAAAGGTTTAGGGAAAGTGTAACTTTAAAGTGTAACAGGAAACTTTTCTTAACACATGAAGCTACTTTCGTGATTACAAAATATTAATATGCCATTTTTTACTATCAACCAGTAGCGTAGCTAGGGAAATCAAAGAAGGGGTGCTGCTATTTTTTTTTTGCTTAATTATAAATTTAAAAAAGTTTACATAAAATAGTAACTTATTATAAGATTTTTTTAAAAATAAGTTTTTCTCTCTAGTCTCTATTTTTTAAGAATTACACCCCTAAAAAAAGACCCCCTGTCGTATTAAATATTTCCCCCCGTGAAAAAGTCTCCCCTTAAGCTGGGCGTGAAGAAAAAAATTATTTACTTATATTTAATAAAAATACATATATTTCACATTAACTCGCAA
The DNA here is from genome assembly GCA_034694785.1 of Agrenia bidenticulata. Classification (NCBI taxonomy): domain Eukaryota; kingdom Metazoa; phylum Arthropoda; class Collembola; order Entomobryomorpha; family Isotomidae; genus Agrenia; species Agrenia bidenticulata. Next base: position 20,988 of record JAQFYM010001656.1, on the reverse strand, counting down.
TTTTGACAAAGGCCACGTACTTAAAATATAAAAATTACTTTTTGATTTTCTACTTCTCCTTTTTTTCTTCCAACAAAATATTCAATCGATAGAATTTGCGAATGATGCAATAAGAAAAAAGAAGAAATAAAAAGAAAAGAACCATTAAAATTATTAAAAACAATTTTAAGTTATAAATTAATAGTAAATCAATATTAATTTGCGACCTTTACAACTTATAAATTATAAATTTCATTTCATTATTATCTAAATTCACAAACAAACAGAGATAAATCCATTAGCTGAAAAAAGAGTAAGAAATCACTTTAAAATATTAATATACAACGTAAACCCAGTTAACAATACAAAATTAACAAATCATCATCGAAAATCATTAAAAAAAGTGGTACGAAAGTGTAGTTTTGAACGTTAATAATACCTTAATGCAAAACGAGGAGCGAAAAAATACGAAATATCATAGACAACAAATTTAATGATTGGATATGTAATCTTTATGTATAAAAAGAAAAAAGACATTCAGTATAATATTTTTACGCGTATTAGTCCATAATTTAAGGTGTATTTTGTTATCATTTTAATTTTAAAAGTATAAGGCTCGTAAAAACAAAATGTCTTATATATTTAGTATAAGAAACATATATAACCTTTGTTCACACTGTATTTCTTTACAGGGTTTCCCACTTTAGTTGCAACATTTTACATGATAGATGCAACAAGATTTTAATGCGCATGAAAAAAATGAGTATTTGCACTTTAAATGCAGTCTATTTCAAGTAATATGCAATCTATTGCATCTTAATTGCAAAAATTTACTATAATTCTATATATATTAGTATTTATATTAGTTTATTATTTTTGATGGCCTAAAATTAAGTATTGAACAAAGAATAAATATAAAAGAAGCAAGCAAACAGGGTGCATTACCAGCAGCCTTTAAGTATGTGTTCAATTGGTTAGATGAAGTACACTGATTGCTTGCTCCTATTATACTTTCTCTTTGTTCATTACTTAATCTTAGGCCATAAAATAATAATAAACTAATATAAATGCTAATATATAGAACTATAATAAATTTTTGCAATTAAGGGCGTGATTTGTTTTCCCTAAATGATATCTGTGTAAAACCCGATGGATTTTATTCTATCCTTTTTTCCTTAAGGAAATATAAAAACACCCTTTAAATTATTTTACAAATACATATATTTTTGCCGTAAATCTCATGGGTATATTTTTACCCGATGTAAGGACATGGTGTAAAATATACCGATTTATTGCAATTATTCTTTAAGGAAAACAAAAAACACGATTTATCAATTTTTTTCCTTAAGGAACATATGGTGTAAATTCATGTATAAAAGGACATAATAACACTTTGATTCATATCAAAAAGCAAAAAGAAAACGCGTATATATTATAGGTTAATATTTATGCATATGATTTATGATTTAAAAATACAAATATTGATAATTATTGCGACTTTTAGTTTATAAAATTTCCTTAAGGAAAAACAAATAAACGCCCATAGATGCAAATGATTGCATCTTACTCAAATGAATTTGCAATTAAGATGCAATCTTCTTTTTTTTCATGCGCATTAGAATCTTGTTGCATCTATCATGTAAAATGTTGCAACTAAAGTGGGAAACCCTGTTAAAAATACAGTATGAACAAATGTTAATATATGCTTCTTATATTAAATATATAAGAAATTTTGTTTTTACGAGCCTCATTCTTTTAAAATTAAAATGATATAAAATTATCTTGATATTATGGACTGATACGCGTAAAAATATTATACTGAATGTCTTTTTTCTTTTTATACATTTAGATTACACATCCAATCATTAAAGCTGTTGTCTATGTAATTTCGTATTTTTTCGCATCTCGTTTTGCATTAGGATATTATTAACGTTCAAAACTACACTTCCGTGCCACTTTTTTTAATGATTTTTGATGATGTTTTGTTAATTTTGTATTGTTAACTGCGTTGACACAGTATATTAATATTTTAAATTGAATTCTTACTCTTTTTTCAGCTAATGGATTTATCTCTATCTGTTTGTGAATTTAGATAATAATTAAATGAAATTTATAATTTATAAGTTGTACAAGTCGCAAATTAATATTGGTTTACTTATTATTTATAACTAAAGATTGTTTTTAATAATTTTGATGGTTTTTTTCTATTTATTTCTTATTTTTTCTTATTGCATCATTCGCAAATTCTATCGATTGAATATTTTAAAGGAAGACTAAAAAGGAGAAGTAATAAATCAAAAAGTAATTTTTATATTTGAGTACGTAGCCTGTGTCAAAATTTCGAGTTAATGTGAAATAAATGTATTTTTATTAAATATAAGTAAATAATTTTTTCTCTACGCCCAGCTTATGGGGACACTTTTTCACGGGGGACAATATTTAATACGACACCCCCCGCCCCTTTATTCAGGCTACGTTTTTTTTCTAGGGGGCACGTCCCCCCCCTGTGCCGCCCCGTGGATACGCCACTGACAACGGGATTTAAAAAAACGAAAAACAGTATGCGGTTCGTCCAAGTTACTGCAACTTATTGTTTTTTGTTGCGTTATATTGCAGATATCCTGCTTTTTCTACCCTCGGCTGTGGTCGTTTTTTTATAAAAGCTCCTACTTTTATAAAATAACAATTTAACTCTTTGTAATGCGTTGAGCATGCCACAATAATAATAATCTTCTTATTTTTTTAAAAAGGCACATGCGTATTGTTTACGTGAATATATTACCCTTCAAAAATATACAAATTTTCTTGTATTTTGAAAATAGTGTGCTGTTTCTTCCAAGAAACGAATCTTGCACGAGTAAAAAGAAATTAAAATATCAATGTATTTCGCACCAAAAAAAGGCCTCAACCAACACATCTAGCTATAATGCAAATTTTTTATAATTTTTATATCATATATTATTAGTACAACGTTTTATTTAAAATATTTTCGTTTCTTTTTTGTTGCACCATCAGTACCCCTTTTTCTCCCTGTAAAATCCCGGGCTCCGCCTTTTTTACCCGCGGTACAAAAAACACGGATTTTCTCGAATCACCATGGGCCCGCGGAATGGTAACCCTACTTGTGATGTAATTTCTCTATGGCTAGAAAAAACATGAATTTTTTAATTTTTGCATAATTTGTACATATTTTCCACCTTTTAGTTACCAAAAAAAAAGGTCAGAATGCGAAAAGGAAAAAAAATATCACACTAAAAAAGACAAAATTACTAATTTGAATTTTTATATTTCATTTATGGATGCGTTCATCTGACATTATGATTTTACATAATTAAATGCTAAAAATTTTTTTTTTGGAAGTTGTGGAAAAACAACTATCAAAAATTTATATAAAATCAATAGGCCTAAGAAAATTATGTATTTGCATTTTTTTGCATCTTTTGGTCTTTTTTATTATAAAGTATGCGTTTTTGTCATATTTTTCCTAGTCCTAATAATCACTTGTATTTTAAAATTTTAAAATATAATAAACATTGGTTTTAACAAAATTAACCCTCTTTATTAAAATTAAATTTTACTTTTTATCGTATACTGTTTGGTTTTTGGTATTTGGCGTTTAGATTATTATGAACTCTATATCATCAAGAAATACAATCAATTTGTGTCTAAATCACTTTAATTATCATATTTGCAGTTTTCAGACGCGTTTGTAAGGTCTAGAGGGCTTTAACCCCCCACCAACATTTTTTTTCTTTTTCTTTTTCTTTGAAGTTCGATGGGGATAAAAATTAGAAAGTCGGTAAATGCCAATCTTTATAATATTTTTTTAAAATGATTGCAATATTTTAACTTTGTTTTTAATGCTATTTAACAAGCATGTAATTTTTTAAAGGCTTTAAAAAATTTCAGCCCTTCTTATTTTTTTAAGCTAAGTTCTTAAAGGTGTTACAACCGTACCCAAAAACACCCTCTATTTTATACAAAAAACCTTTTAATAGAGAAGAGGTATTTTTTATTTGCTATTTTACTTTAGTTCAAGTTTTTAATAGCTGTTATTTTACGCTACGTCCGCGCTTTCCAGTTATACAAACTTAGTTATAAAATTCACATTTTTACGACTTTCAGTTTTTGTATATTTTTTTAAATAGAACCCTTGTTTTATAAAAGATCAAGTTTAAGCTTAAAAATTACGAATACTTTTCTAAACACAATTTAAGTATATTAAATTTTTATGAAATACAAAATATAAAAAAAAGAACCATTTAAGAAAAAGATTCTTTTATAGATACCCATATTCACTTTATGATAGAATAAAATAAGGGTGGGAAAAAAGTGCTTTTTTCAATAACGTTACGTTTTAACGTTACTTATAATAACGTTACTATAACGAAACGTAACGTTATTTTTTGCTGTAAAAGCAATAAAAAAATCCACTCGTACTAATCAAAAATAAAGTTCGCACTAGTCTCTGTACATATGCCAAAAAGGTAACTGTGGCCTTATTTTATTCATTTTGATTTTAAAACTGTACCAAAAAAAATAAAAACATTGAAAGCTAAAAATGTTTATGTGCAAAACCCGATAAATACATAAAACAGTGTATTTTTTTGTTTTAAAATAGAATAATTGCCGAAAACGTAAGTTAACCGTTTTTTGTTTAATTAAGCGCTAAATTTTTTTTCAACCTAAGTACGGAAATTTTTGTAAAAATTTGGTACAATGCACTTCTTTGTAAAGCGGTAATGTACTTGGTATAATCCGGTTCGACATAAGTAACAGGTTTAGAGCACACCAATATTGCTTATATAGCTTATTATATACCGAATCCAACTGACTTTTTTGTCCGTTTACAATTATCTGAAAGTCGTATAACACCTGCAAATATCGGTATAGCAAAAATTTGGCAACATAATTAGAAATTTAAATTTGTTGTTTTAAATCGAAATACATAATGAATCTTTTGAAAATCTACTATTTTAACAAACATACCTAATTATAATACAACATTTAAATAAAAAACTTTATAAATATGATTCTATATTTTTCTTACAAAAAACCCACATTTGTTACGTAACATGTAGATTTTACAAAAAAATCACCTTAAATGCTTTAACATTGTTTAGCCTTTATTTATCTCATTTAAACTCAAAAAAAATACGCTTCATACGTCCAAAGCTAAAAGAATGTATAATCGCTAAGCCGACATTTAATCTAAATATTATTTTGTTGTAATATAAATATTTTTATTATCGAACTTAGAAGTTTAGCTAAATATTAGCTTCAATCTGTATTTTTTAATGTTATACATATAGTAGATCCTTGACCATACGTTACCGATAAACCGAAAATTATATAAATTTCAACGATTACTTAGAAACCTGCATTAAAGAGTGCTATAAAAACTATGGCAAAATACGATGTTTAATTAATGTAAAGTTCTAAAATACTTGTTTTTGGTCACATAAATTTTTTTACACATATCTGCATATTGGTTGATAATATCAAGGGATAAAGTCTTACATGCCCATACTTTTATCATCTAATTCTTCAATGCACATACTTTTGGCATTAAATTCTTTAATGCCCATGTTTTTAGTAAACAATAATGAAGACTGCTAAAGAAAATGTCTTAGGACAAAATAAAAAGATAAAATGAACATTTAAATAACAAACAATGTCTAAGAACCAATTTCCTTGCAAATTTCTTCTGTGACAAAATGTCCTAAAAAATTGTTTCTGGATTCAAATGTCAAATGAATATAAATTTCTGGGTCAAAATGTCGCAGGAACAATATATTAATAAGAAGTTTCTTGCTAAAATATCTCTTGAGACAAATGGCTCTGAAAATATGTCCTATGACACAAAGTTTTAGTAGAAAAAATTAGAAAAAACAAATAATAGTAAATCGATAGACATTATTAAAAGAGTTATGCATTAAAATGTCATAAGAAACAGTATTTACTGATTTACTGTTTTGTTAGAAAATATTCTAGGCGAATACTTTGATAAATAAAATGTGACTGATGAAATGCAAGAACAATTATATAGAAAAAACGTCAGTAAAATTAAAAATATCAATATTAATCATTAATAAAGCTTTCAATGAGCGCCTAAGACCAGCCGTCCAAATTATGTCCCTAAAAAATGGCCCATATATCCTTAGCCCAGAATGGGTACTAAGGCATACAGCCCCAGATGGGCTAAGAGGCCATGCAGTCCATTAAAAATAAAAATTTTCAATATTTCTTGATTTTTACAATAGAACCCCGGTCCAAGCCAAGCCCAGTCTGGGCCATTGTAGTCCCGATAAATTGACAGCTCTAGTCAGTTAATGCTGTTTCTTTGCATTTTATCACGATAAAAATGGCAAAGACTGTTATCTCCTATACTATTCTTCGTTTATAACCATTTTTTCTTACTAAAGCTTTGTATCAAGGACATATTTCCTGAGCCATTTGTCTCAAGAGATATTTTACCAGGAGTATTTTTACGGGAAACTTTCTCTGCGTAATTTTCGTTTCTGGACATTTTGACCCAGGAAAATTTATTCATTTGACAGTTTAATCCAGAAACAATTTTTCAGGCTATTTTGTCCCAAAAGATATTTACCAGAAAATTTTGTATTAGACATATTTTTCTTTTTATTTGTTCATTTTCTCTTGTTATTTGTTCATTTTCTCTTGTTATTTGTCCATAGACATTTTCTTAAGCAGTCTTTATTATTGTTTACTAAAAATATGGGCATTAAAGAAATTAATGCCTAAAGTATGGACATTAAACAATCTAATGCCAAAAGTATAGCATAAACGAAATTGATGATAAAAGTATAAGCATTAAAGAAGAACAACCTAATATCAATCAAAACATAATTTATATATCTTTTTCATTATAATACTTTCATCGTAACAGAGCGATAAAAGGTATTTATTGTATTAGTAACAAACTGATTTACCATATGCATATATTTACTTTATATGTCATAGATTTTTTAGATAACAATTTATAAATTCTGATGCATATAAACTATACTTTTTTAACAAAACAAGTTTCATTTCTTAATTGCACATACTTATAACATTTACACATTTTTTATAGTTTTTTTAAAGCTCAATTTTCTAAAAAAATCGTGATAAAAAGTACGGTTAATAGAGGCTTGTGCATACAAAGGCACGGGCAGTTAAGTTTTTAATGTCTTACCATTTTTTCTGTTTACAAAATCACCAACTTAATAAAGCTGCTATTTTACAACTATAAATATTCTTAAAAACAATTTAGTATGCTCAAAACCCAATAACGTTACGTTATACCGTTATTTTCAAATACCGTTATTTAACGTTATATAACGTTAAAAAAAATAACGTTACCCACCCTTAAAAGTGTGTATATAATAAATGTTGTAAGTGTCTTCTATTTTTGTTATTACAATATTAACAAATACAAAACTAGCACTTAATGATATTTTGTTTTTAAATAATAATTTCATTTTAAACATTAACTACATTGCATGTGAGTGTCTTCCTCAATTTCTATGCATTCTTATATCTCTCTTAAAAAGAGGTTAATAAGTAAAATAGATGAAAATCGCGAGGTAAATGTAATCGGTGGGGATAATCGAATTATTCAAATTGAGAGACTGTCATAGTTCGAGGTACGCTTATAACTAACCCTAGCACAACATACGATAATATCGCTGGGGCTGTTTGGCTAGTCGGGGCGGTCGAAGAAAGATATCCGGATAGATTTATCCTTGAAATCGTTCCCGACAGAAAAATAGCTACAATGTCAGATTTTTTTTCAAGACGTGTTCACCCCAATACGCTTATTGTTTCTGATGGGTATCCATCGTATCCCGATGCTGTTGCCAACAATTATTGCCAGCACGAAATCGTTAATCACCGACAGGCTTCAAAAACAAGCGAGGATTCCACACAAATTTAATTAAGAACCTGTGGTTCTTTATTTGAAAACAGAAATGAAATCAAGAAGAGATATCATATCTGAGAATTGGCCGCTTTTTATCTCAGAGTTTATTTTTCGAAAAAAATGTGTAAGAATAGGACAAAGAAAAAACTTTTAAATGAATAAATTACTTTGTTGAAGATGATTTGGAATAATTAAAAAAATTTGATATTAGTTTTTTACTCTTTTTTTTACTTTTTTTTTATACTATACTTTGCAAATGCTAGTTTTGAGGTTATATTAATTTTAGACGATTGTTTATTTCAATTCCAATTTTTTTTTCCTTAAAAAACGCATTTAACTCAGGTATTTTTGGCACTTGGTTTTTAATATTAGTAATAAACAAATGGATTGGTATAAATCTGAAAATTCAATAAACTGAAATCCTATAACTAACCGTAACAGATATTTACAACACAATATTTTTACTATTTGTTGTTATTATAGAGCTTTTCTAGTAAAGCATTTATATTGGACCTGGTTGGTTTAATATTATGGTAAGCTATCAACAATTTATCATTTTTTTATCAACATTGTTTTTTTTGTACTGTGGTTCCATTTATAACTTCTTTAGTAGAACTTTTTGTTTCATATGTCCCTTATTTAGTTTTCATTGTAAAACTTTTTTACACTGTTTATAATTTTTTTTGTTATTTTTTTTTTGCTTTGATGCTTTATTTTGCTATGTTTATTTTTACATGTTCTATAAATTTTTTTATTTATGAATTATATATCTACTGGGTTTTAAAAAAAAAATGAGAATATCTACGTTTTTTTAATCATTGAATATTTAATTTAAATATCTTTTTATCCAAAATTTTTATTTTTTATACCCCAAAATTTGAGAATCTGTCGTTCAGGAGAACCTTAAAAGTTATAATTATGCCCTAGTCGCCACGTTTTTGTTTCGAGTTGCCTTTACTGAAAAACCTATTACCCCCCCTTTAAAATTGGGGCAGCATTTTTGCCCTCTTGCACTTACGGGGCAAAAATTCAGCCCCATTTAAGAGGGCGGGCTAATCTTCATTTGAACTGAAAAAGTACCAGTTGATACTGGGGTTTAAAATAACACAGGGCCTTTGAATATGGTATGGGTTTAATATGAAACTACTTTTTGAACCGCTCCACCCATAAAGGCCATTTTGGCCATATATGGTTGCCATATATTCTCGGTCAAAGTTTTGAATTTGTAAGATTTAATCGTGTCAATTACTATAAAAAATATGCATTTGTTTTATTAGCCTTTGAAATATATTAAATATTACTTTCAATTGAATTTAAATTCTTTACATTTACCGGCATAAGCACATTTTGCCATATGAAATTTTCTCGGGTAATCAAATAAAACAGTAATTGACATATTGACATTACATTTTTATGATATTGCTGAACAGATTTTTGCTTTAACTTTACTCATATATTTTATATGCAGGCCTTCCTAAGACTCTTGTGTATATAAAATAAAACTGTATCTTTAAATATGTTTTATAAAATGTTTTTTATGTTGCAAATGGTAATATTACTAGTTATTTGTAGTCATTTAAATATACATTTCTTTTAGAATCATTAATTTATTTTTATTTTCGCAATAATATGTATTTTTAGCAGTTTCTATATCGAACGTATTCTTAAAGTATTTTTTGTTTCTTTAAAGAATATTTTTAAATTTATTTCTTTAAAAAATGTAATTTTGTTAACGAGAAGTTTTCCTTATTGCTTTATACAACAAAAAATATGGCGAAATATGCCAGCTTCTTTTTCTACATAATGGCTATATTTTATGGGCATTAATTGCCGCGGCCATTATTTTTTAAAACCCCTGTAATAACAGATATTTTTTCTAGACGAAAATAATCAAAAATATATATTATTATAAATTATAAGTGGAAAAAGATTATCTCAACTTGTGTGTGCCAAATTGAAAGTTACTGTTACATAGAAATATTTTAGGCTGAAAGTAGGGCTCGCAAAAATACTATACCTATAATTTATGTATAGTAAAATTTACTATACGTATAATTTACATTTTAAAGTATGACTCAGTATAAGACATATTGACTGTAAAAAATTAAATAAAAAATTGAATTGCACTAAACTGTAAAACACCGAATTTTTATTGTACATAAAGTTTGACCTAAAAATTCTACACAGAAGAAACTGGTTTACATGCTGTAGATCTTATACTTACATTGCAATATCAGTAAACAATACATTAAATTAAATACTTCTTACATAATATCTATAATATTGCAAAACTACATATCCTGTACTATACACAATTTTTTATATAGTAAAAAAAAGAATAATATTGTCAAGTTTTTAGCTGTTTTTTTTAAACCTTAAAAATCATAAAAAATTAATCCTCTAGTATCAACTATAACTACTATGCAAATCATATTACCACAAATTGCAATTGACTACGTCTTTTTGAAAGTATCTTCACTTAAAGGTAATGCCAGAAATTAATAAAACGAAAAAGTATATGTTTAGAACAATAAAATAATCTATTTAACAGTAAACAAAAATAAAAATGTTATACGATCTTTATTTTTTTATATTTTTACGTTGTTTTATTTACAAAAAAACTATACTCTTACATACCTGCACTATGCTTAAATTATACTGCACTATGCGTATATTTTTAAAACTAGCAATATAGTAAATTTATAAAAAAAAATTCAAGTAAAATGCAGGGGTTCGAAAATCAAATTTCGCATATCGATTTTAAAAAATCGAATTTAAAAACCTACACAAAAAAAAATCGATTTTCGATTTTTCAAAAAAATCGATTTTTGAAAAAATCGTTTTTTTTTTAGAAACATAAAAAATGTTTTTAAAAAAGTTATTTTTTGATTATTGATAGAAATAAACATAATAACAGTAACAAGTCTTTTTTATTAGTAAATTAGTACGTTGTGTGGCTATATTTTGTCTAATTATTTTTATAATATACTAATAAAATGTTTATTTTTTATTTTTTAATATGGCTACATAAGACGTAATCAAAGAACTCAATGCTTCCTTATAGTCATTTTTACTTCTTAACATAGGGTTATCTTTTTATATATTACAAAATGTATCAAACACTACACTTTTATATAAAATCATGTTTAAACTAAAAATTATAGCAGCCAAGTAAGTAATAATACTATATGTATTTTTCAACCAAACAAAATTTGTATTCTGTTAAATTTTAATATAAGTTTTAATTATTGGTTTTTTTTAGTAGTCTTAATGTCAAAAAAAGTATTAAAAAAGCAATTATATTGATAAAAAGTCTATACAGTGCAAAAACAAAATTTGTTTTTTCTTTAAAATTTATTACTGGTGCGAAAAAAGATAGTTTAAAACTAAAAAAAAACATTAATAAATAATCCACTTTCTGTTTTAAAAAATAATAACTGTATGATTTTATAGACCGTACAGTGGTACATTATTTTTTGTAAGTATATTAGGTTACACATGGTATAAGTAATGCCCTAACTAAGTTTTTTACACAACTGCAATATATCTCAACGCGTCAACGTTAAAACTTACAAGGTTTTTTTTACTGCTAAATTAATATACTAATATTTTATTTACTAAAGAAGTTTTAGATTGTTTTTGTACCACAATTTTTAAAAAAAAAATTTTTTCTGCGTCAAATAAGCGCTTTTTATGTAATATTTTGCCATTTTTTGTTTTAAAGAAAAATTAACAATGCTTTAAACTACATTGGAAATTAAACTGCAGTGTTCTTGTGTTTAGAAACTGTCTCAGCTTTATTAAATAAATATTTTTGTTTGGAAAAAGCCACAAAAAAGATATATCACATGCTGAAAAGTTCTTTTTTCTTGTAAGATTATCTTTGCAGCGGGTTTTAATTTTAAAAGATTAAAACCTCGTATTTTTTTTTTCAAAATCGAAAAAATAATCGATTTCAAATCGATTTTTCCAGTAAAATCAATTTGAAATCGATTATAAAAAAACCTATAAAACGATTTTTTTTTGATGATTTTTACTATTGATTTTTAAACTCGATTTATGAACGCCTGGTATAATGAAGTACCCCAGATGAAAGTAACCTTTTTTGAACAAATTCTTCATGTTTAGTTTTTGTTCAGCTTACCAATGGTTTATACATGAAACACTGGTGATATTAATCTTGTGCGTTTCGCCGTATTTTTTGTTGTATTAATATTTTATCTTGCTATTATTTTAAACATGAAACCGGTTAAATGATTGACTTTGAATTGTCACATATAATTTTCTATTTATACAGTTCTTGAATAATATTTATTTTTACTTCTTTATGTGGCGCTTAGATGTGGATTCTAAGATGCAAGTTACTGTTACTTAAAGGACACAACTTTGTTAGCTCTCAGTAGTTTAGAAGTGCTTTCTATGAAAGCCATGGCCATACCCATATACGGTCATAAAGAATATTTCATATATGACGAAAAAGCCGTTTTATAATAGTCCATAATTATTTTTTATTTATATTTTTTAGGAAAAAAATGTGACTTAAATATATTTTAATTATCGTTAATTTTTATTATCTAAATATCAGTATTATAAAAACCAAAAACAGTACGTGATTGAAACTAAAAGTTTTTTTCGTAAAAAAAAAAATATTTATATTTAAACAAAATTAAAAAGAATATCGAGTACTTACTCATATATTTATTGTTTAAGGGCGTGATTTTTTTGCCTTTTTGAAAAACGTTTTTGACTTAAAACGTTTTTCGTCGAAAAACACTTGTGTATTTTTTACAGAACGCTTTTCAAAAAAAGCGTTTTTATAAATCGTGTATTTATACAAAAACGTTTTGCCTAAAAAAGTTTTGCCCAAAAACGTTTTTTAGTTTTGTTGCGAGTATTTTAAAAACTGTAATCTAAGAAAACTGTTTTTAAAAAACGTTTTTTGTAATAAGTGTATTTTTCAAGTACTTGAAAAACAGTTTTGTATAAAACGTTGTTGATTTTATGTGTATTTTATCATAAAACAGAAAAACCAAAAATTTATAAGATCTTTTTCAATTAATAATAGTTTTTAAAATGAGTTATCGAATAATGAAATACCTAGATATAAAATTTTATCTCATATTTTTTCTAACCATTGTATTTAACATTTTCTCTGTTATATATTTATTTCCTTATCACTAAAATATATGACAAGCAGCGTTGCCATAAAATTTATAGTTTTTGGGAAAATATTCTTGCCAAAAATCACCAGTTGGAACCATTTTTTTTTGTTATACTTTAACTCTTAGAGCTACAAGTCCCTTTTTCTTTTTTCAACCTCCTATTAGGGCAAATTTTGCTGAATATTTTTGCTTCGATTTTATGTCAATTTGCGCATTATTGCGCAATTATGTACCCCCAATATACGATGAAACGAGAAAGTGAAACAGATAGCATTTCAACTGAATCAAGTGAACACATTCTGTATACATCCGAGGTAGATATAAGTCATTCCTACATCTCAAAAAAAAAGATTGAAGCCCGCAAAAAGCCCAAAAGTCCACCCCGAAAGCAAAGAAAAGTAGCAAGAGTGTAACGGAAAAATCAGTTGATGACATTAATGTATCATACAATAAGCAAGAACTTGATAAAGACGATGCATCTGAAGAGTCGCAGCAGAGTTCGAGTGATTTTGAAGTCGGTGAAGAAAATATCAAATTTTTTACAAATTCACTAGACAGTTTTGACTATTTTCTCGACGATAATATTAAAGACTATATTTGTAAACTAACGAACAAGAAAATAAAAAAGAGAAAAACGAATAATACAGAAGGATCTAATAAGTTCGTAGATAAAAATGATATTATGATATATATTGGAATTCTCATGTATTTTACGATTATTAAACCCTCTGATTTTAAAATAATATGGAAGAAAAAAAGCCCCACATATATAAAATTCATCGCAACTAAAATGAAATATAAGCGATTTTCATTTATAAATAGCAATTATACAATGTTGCGCAAAAAGGATAAACCCGAAAATTTCATAATTAAAAACCTAAAATAAAGAAACGAATGACTAAAATATTTTCAGAAAGTATATTTCCTAGCAAACATTTATCATTGGACGAGTCAATATGTGACTTTAAAGTAAAAATATATAACAGGGTCTATTCCCCAAATATAACCCGAAAAATTCGGCATAAAATTGTACTCACTTACGGACTCCAAATCATCATTTCTTTTAGATTTTCAGATTGTGGGAGAGACCGAAAGACTAAATGCAATGATTTCAAAAATGATTCGAAAATATAATGGCAGAGAAAGAGTACTTCATATGGATTATCAAAATCACTTCGCGATAAAAAAATACATACAAATGGATTAATAAGATTTAACCGAGGGATCCCAAAAAATATTATGGAAAAGAACCCAAACCAATATTCATTTAACTGTTTCAAAATTGATGATTTTCTGTATTATTTCAACTATTATGATTCCAAAAACGTAAAATTTATTAGTACTAAATATGCAAATGAGGGAGTAAAAATTCACAAAAAAATTTGGAAAAGAAATCAAAGAACAAGGAAAAAGCAAAGCAAGCTTGTCAGAAAATACATCCCGCTAGCAATACTACAATATAACAAGCATATGAATGGAGTTGATTTGCTAAACCAATCCATCACTAGCTTATATTTTAAGCGCAAATCAAATAAATGGGATAAAAAGCTTTCATGTTTTCGTCTTGCAATATTTCTACATAACTCATATATCTGTTACAAACCTGAAATTACAAGCGTTAAAACAAAGCAAGATTTTATGCTGGAAATAATTTCTAGTTTACTGTAAGATGCCGAGCACCATGAAGAAAGCGAAGTTAATGACAATGAAGCGAAAACGCATTGGTGTAAAATTTCCGAAAAAAGAGATCGATATATAATTTGCAAAGAAGATGGATTGAGAAAAGAAACTAACAGCTTTAGTGAAGACTGAAAAGTGGACATACATCCGGGAAATTGTTAAGAGAAATCATAGCTAATAAAAGGTGTAATAAAATTGCTTTTTCTATTCGTAAAAGTGATCACTTACTCATAAAAATATAAAAAACAATTTATTTGTATTATTGTATTCTGATTTTAATTATCACTATTAACTCTTTTAGAAAAAAACTTCAATTTATTTTCTGGATAAAAAAATCACCAAAAATAAAATTTTTGTGGGTTTTTAGTTTAAGTTTTTATTTCTTGTGTTTAAAATATTTTGCGTTAAAGCAAACAAACTTATGGACGCAAAAATAACACAAACAAAATATTTATAGGATATTATCACATGTTAAAAAGCTGATAAATAAATATTTGTAATATGAGTCACTGCGCTGCTAGCAACGACAATACATGTTTTCTGGATTAAAATAAAAATTTTTAATGTTTTGATACAGTTTTTTTGTCAAATTTGCGTTAGAAGAAGCTATGCATATTGCTATAATTAGCAACAAAAAATTAATTTGTACTACTTATACTAGTTATACATATATGATAAGGCATAAAAAATATTTTTTTTTTGAGAATTAACTTATTATTATTAGCCACTTTTTGAAAAAAATTAAATCGAGTAATTATGTAAATAATATGCTGAGAATCCTATATTTTCGCCTGATGAAATATTTTTTTGGGATTTAGATAAACAGTTACTTAATTATTTTGTAAAAATTATAATGTAAGTTATACGCAAAAATCACTAGCAAAAACAACATAAAACCCTTTAAAAATTGCAATTATAGTTTGCTGTTTATATGCATACACTATGTTTTAATCGGTACATAAAAGTGCAATTTTTTTTGAATATTCTTTTAGTAGAATATTATTAAAAAAATGTAAAGATTAATGGTGTCACTTTTGCAAGACAAAAATTTACAACTATTGCAATTTTATGTTTGTTGGAAAATATAAACCTGCATCAGGTTTAAAACACTAAGAATTCTTTTATATATGTATATATTACGCTAGTACCTAGTTTGTGCCATAGTATCATTCGATTTGCTTTGTATTCGTTTTTATATATTTGAAATCGTTCTATGCCATTCAGACCAGTGCAAAAACAATGCACTAAAACGTATATAAATATATTTTTTTAAAATTCTTTGACGTTACAGTAACAAAAAAAAAATCCAGCAGGAAAACTATAAGCTTCGGCTTCTTGCATATGTTTTATTTATTTTTTTTGTTGTTTTGAAAGTCTAAAAAAATCATAAACAAATTTTATGTTTTTATTGTTTTATTATGTAACTAGCCTATTCTACGATGTTCAATATTTTACGCAAAAATGCGCAAATAGTACCGTTCGTCACTTTTTTTCTGCGCAATATTGCGTAATTTGTTATATTTAGCCCACATTTTTCTGCGCATTAATGCGTATTTGTAGCTCTAAGCGTTAAAAGCAGAGCGATCAAACTAAAAAAATCAGAATAACATATTAGAAATACAAACAAAAGTAAATATACCACAAAAAAATTGTTTAAATAGCAATAACATACAGAAGCATTTGCGTGAGTGCAAATACGACCTAAAAAATTTTTAAAATATGCAGGTAAGGAGGAAAAAACATCCAGTATATACTATAAAAAAAAGTAAATAGTGTTCATGATTATTTTTTGTAATTGTTAAACCTTAAAATATAGAAAATGCATAAAAACAAAAAAAAACGATATACCGTAGTTTTTTTTGTAAAGTAAACATTTTCTTATAATACACATTTTAAGAAATATTTTTTTTTTTCATAAATTCCGATTTTCTTCTAATACACATTAAATAAATTAGTTCCTACTTATTATTATTTTATTTTATTCCCTTAATATGACAGGTGTTTCCAATTTATCTGGTAGAAAACAAATAAAAAACTACCAAGCACATAAAACTGTTGGTGGACGACAATTATATACCATGCACTTTAGAAATCAATTTGTAAAAAATTTTCGAACTAAGCGAAAGCGTTAAATTCACGTTTTTTAAATTTTGGCCCTTTTTAAAAAGATTATCCCACTTCGTGCAGCACCTACAAAACCAAGAGAAGTCTGTGTTAAAAATGGAATGATAATGGTGAAGTTATCAATAGGAATGCACAGAACATTTCAAAAAGAAAGATACGAAAAAATAGACCGGTGGGGTTGACAAACATACGTACAAATGATAAAGAAGATGAAATATATTTCTGGGTGCGCACAATGCGCCAAAATGACATTCCAGTTGTAAACTGCACATTATCAGCTAAAGCTCTATCAGTATACCGCGCTCAAACAAAGCAAAAAAAAATAAATGTGATAGTAGATTTAGTGCAAGCAGTTTATGGATGTCTCGCTTTAAAAAAAGTAAGAAATATCATTGCGAGCTGCAACTCATCAGGGACAACCCAAATTTTGCTGCCAAACCCAATTGCTGAAGTTTTTGCGCTTGAAGTGCGTCAAAAATGTTAGAATTAAACGTGGACTGTGCGTGGAATGCTGACCAGACAGCAATTGTGCATGAAAACATTCCAACTAGAACATTAGATACAGTCGGAACAAAAAATGTTTTGATAAAATGTGCTGAAAAAGAAAAAAGAAAGAATGTCTGTTGCACTTTACGCTGCTTCCAATGGGCGTAAAAAATAACCTTTTTTTGTATTAAAGGGCAAATTCAGCAATATAAGAGGCCACACAGAAAGCAAAAAACTATAATAATAATGGATTTGGAGTACATGTATAGAAGGAAATTAAAAAAATATTATTCGAATATAACGTGGGAACTTACCAAAATGCGAAGGGTTGGTTCACAAGTGAACTAATGGTAAAGTGGCTTACAGTCATGTTCGAAATTGATTTTTAAATGGAACCAAGAATATTACAATTATATGATTTTATGGCGCACTGGACAGCAGAAGTGGTTGATACTGCCACATCACTTGCTTCAAATTTGATATAAATACCCCAGGATATACCGCAATTTGCCAGCTCAACTGAAATTCGTTCGGAACAAGATACTGAAAAATCATGAAAAGACTAAATGGTCAGAAAACCTCGTAAACTCATTTAGCTAATCCGATAACCCGTATTTTAAGTTTAATTTTCCAACACGCAGTACTGTATAAGGATGGGTGAAAACAAGCTGGCATCTAATAAATGATGAGATAATAACAAGTGGATTTGTTAAGGCACAGATAATTACCAATGATGCCCACAGCACGAACATTGTCACAAATGAATTGTCAAGTCAACAATGTTTACAAAGTGATTTAATATTTGATTAATAAAAATCTATTTTAAATAGTTCTTAAGGCAATTTTGAAAATCTGAAATTTTTAAATTTTTTTGGTTTTAAAATTTAGTTTGCTGCATTATAAAAAAAGCTTTTTTTTAATGAAGTTATAACAAAATTTATTAAAAATCGTAGATATATTTATAGCTGAAAAATATTATTTCTTTATTGATTAAAATGTAACATATGTGAAAAACAACAAAAGATGATGATATTCAAGGACATTTATGCTTTAATGTGTTTCTCGTATGCTTTTTTAAAAATATTGCTTTTTAAGAGATAATCATATAGATGTTAATGTACAGTAAAATAAAATGAGCTTCTGTACATTGCACGCTTATCATGTTATCAAAGGCTGTTTTCATTTTTGTTCTCAAGAGTATCTACAGATGATCGTCTTATACAACAAATATCTATTCATATCTACAGAATCACACCATATCTTTACTGTTCTGCAAGCTTTGTTGTCTTATCCCTTGCAAGTGTATTGTAATCAAAACTTTTTTATATGCATGATTCAATGCAAATAGTATTATTTTTGGTTTTCTATAACCATCTAGCAAAGACAATGTGCAATACCAGGCAGCTAATTTTGCTTCTGATAACACTGCGTGTTTAAATGAAAACAGCAGCAAGAGGTATGAAAAATGATACATATAAGGGTGTATGATTAGTTTAAAGCAAAAATAAGTTGCCTTTTATTAGTTGATTATAAAATTAGAGAATTTTTTATTATTTGCTGTCAACAATAAAAGTATTACTTTAGGACATATAAACAAACAAATGAATTTTTATATGAGTACAAGGGCTTTTATAAATTGACTATAAAAATTAAGATAAGTGTAATTGATGACTCAATAGAAGGGTTGCTTTGTTTATCTAAACAAAAATCCAAAATCTGGGCTTAAACTGAGAAAATCAAAATATTTATAGAATCATACACACAGATCATATTTTTTCTTATTTTAGGTTGCGTTAAAAAATTTCTCAATTGGAATTTAAGGCCAAATTGTAGGGTCATAAACTTCAATGGAAAAAATAATCCCATAAATATTTCTTTTTATGTCTTATATTTTTTTTAAAATGGCAATATTTTTATATACTAACTATTTATAAATAAGAGAAGCACCCTTGATCATTGTTTTTCCACTAAAAATTAAATAAAAATAGAATGAAAAAAATTAAAATGGACAAAATAAATAAAAAAATGTACCAATCACGGTCAAAAAAGGTTCAAAACAAAATTACATAATAAATAATACCCTTTTTTATATCTAAGTCGTTTGTTCTAAATTTTATTTTAGGATATTTTGTTTACGGATCAGAACTATTATGTACTATGAAATTTCTTGCTATTTCTTGTATTTTTAGCCATTTTATTAGAGTTCTTTATATGCAGGACTTTTTGGCTAACTTGTGAGCATTTTCAATATGGATTATTTTTGTTCATAATTTTTTGTTGTTTTTTTACAGCTTACAAAAGAAATAAGCAAGACTACAATAAAAAATAAATGTAAATTACATCGAAATAATTCTTGTTTTGCAATAAATGTCATTAATGTGCATTATTTATTCCATACTGGTTTTTTTACAATAAAAATGCATCAAAACAGTATTTCTTGTAGGCTTTTTGCATGACCCGCTGTAAATTTTTTAAATTTAATGCGAAACTATTTAACCCTGCTTTTTATTACACACCTTACGCATATATAGATTTGTTGTGCAAACACTTTATTCTATGTTATAAAAAAACAAAATGGTAATAGTTCATTTAATTTATAATCGAGTGTTCAAATATACCAGCAATCTATATCCGATTAAAAAAGCTTTTGATGCTTTTTAAATACATATTTTAAGTATAAATGCTGCAAAAATGGCAGGAGACTATTAAAATTTTACGAAGCCATTTTAAAACCCTAGCCTGGCATTTATCTTGTTTTATTGTAATAAGGTGTAAAGGCTAGTCAGGTATTTTCACGTAATGCAACGGTGATTGTATAATATATAAAAAATTTTACAATCAGCCGTATTATCGGTAATAAGAATTATTGTTACAATTTCCCAACATAAATTGCTTTGGCATTAATTTTTCGCATAAAAACAACAAAAAAATATATATCCTAGATCTTTAACAATAAAAGGGGTACTATACATGTTTAAAATTCGCTGTAAAAATAAGGAATTTCCAGTTGAATTTTTTTCTTATTTTATGTTTTTTTTCTTATAATACACATTTTACAATAATACACATTTTATGTTTTTTTATTGTGTACTTTAGGAAAATAACTACGGTATAGTAAATTATAGCAAAAATATTTAAGTTATATTACAATTAAGAAGCAAAACAACTATTTTCTTTTACTGTAATGTGTTTTCATAATAAGTTTACCGTTTTCATTTTTGTAAATGAAAATTTTATAGTTTAATTTATACTTAAATATTTCACTGCACCCGACTTGAGAAATATCAATTTATTTCTTTTATACCCGTTCAAACATTTAAAACAAAGAATCAAGAAAAAAACCATTTTAAGCGTTGTTTTGCAAAAAAAAAAGTGTCATATGCAAGGATATAAAAATTCCAGCACTGCTCTGAAATGTAGATTGACATTGAACATTTTTCTTCCAAAAATTTTTAAATTTTTTTTCCATAAATAAACTTCTCAAAGAGAAACCTAATATCGGTCTTTTATACAAATTTTTACTATCTTTAAAAATTTCAATATTATGGTTTCTAAAAACTTTAAATTAGTCATTTTTATAATAAAAAAAACTTTAAAACTACACAGATGCTCAAATCATATACTCAAGGTTAT
>JAQFYM010001655.1:0-30704 GCA_034694785.1 Agrenia bidenticulata | reverse complement strand
GTTGAAAAATATTTTTTTTACAAGAGGGATTTTTTTGCACTGTATTAGAAAAAAAGGTTTTGCGTAGAATATTTATAATATAATTTTTTTATAAATGGCATTTAAACTCCGTAAAAATTTTAAGGAATGCACAATCTTGGGATTATTTTGTGAGTCATTTCGACAACCTAATTTTTTGGCTGTATAAAATTTAATTCGACATATTAAAGCGAAATTATAGGGAAAGGCTGAAATATAATTATTATAAAGCATTACATGTTTTTTATATCAAATATAAATAAAAACTAGTTTCCAGTGACTACAACAAATGAAAATCTACAAAAAAGCTCTTTTTTATAATAAGTTGTAAGGATTTCGTGCCTGTAATCAAAAAATATTATACAAAATATATGATACATAAGTATATATATTCGAATAAATAAAGACTGTTAAATTCAACTAGTTCTTTATAGAATCCAGATAATGCAGTCTTTAAAGCACTGGTAGAACATAAAAAACCTTAGCTTGTTTTGCATCACATAAAACCTCATTTTCTTATAAAATTACTATTTTCAAGATGCATACTTTTAAATATTTCCACGCCAGCAAGATAAAAACTATCAATCTTTTTTTCTTTTTTCTTCACAAACCCTATCAATCTTCTATCCGATTTGGACAGTCTACTCTTATGCTCGTTTCAGTTCTTTGCATTGGCCTTGCGGTTATCAATTTCCTGCTTTTTAAAGTTTGTCAGAATGGATCCAGGCAACCTTAACAAAAATAATGAATTGCAAGAATATTCCCCTGTTGCCATTTTTAAAACGTACATCTATCCTCGTAGCGTTTCATGCTCGGTGCTTTTACGCGACGTAAACTGATATACCTCTTTGAAATCATCACTTTTTTTTGTGTAACTGTGGCTGGTTAACATCAAGTCCGCTCCCAAAACTGTTAGTCAATAATTGTTTATGCCTGTAATCTCTTTGCAATATATAAAATTTGTTGCGGGTTCGGTTTCACTAATAATATTATTTAGTGAGTGTATTATATTCGCTTGTTATCGCTTTCCACTTTTTTGTTTGCTTATCGAAAAATTTGTGCGCGGATATAATATGTCAGTCAACTCTACACTTGTTCCATTCGTAACTCTTCGGCATCAGGGTAAGATAAATGTTAATGAAAAAAACATGTCTGGACCTGTTTTTAAATAGACACCTTTTTTTGGGGCATAAAAAATATAAAAACTGTTTATTCGTAAAAACAGTTTTAAACAAAATAAACATGTTTTAGTTATTCCAGATACGTTTTTAAAAAACTGTTTATTTCAATATGAACATTTTTTTTAATAAACAGTCTAATTTGAATAGATACGCCTTAAGTTTTTTTACTTTAATCGTCATTGTTAACCTTGTCGACTACTTTTGCTTTAGACTGCCTTTTAATCTTCTCTCTTATTGATCGTATTCAGTTTATAGTTGGTCTTCTTCGTGTTCGTTTTACTTTAGACGGCATAAAGTAGATTTGTTGTTTTATTTACTATTAAGGGCGGTATATATTTTACAAAAGTATTTTGGAAAGTAGCAAAATGCCAATATTTAGATATGATGCTATCTAATCTTAGCTCTAAAAAGGTTAAACTGCTATAAATGCGCACAGGTATTCAAAAATGATACAACAACGTGCAGGTGCACGTGGAATCTTTTAAAAAAACTAAAAATTTGTTTCATACTTGAAATACCTTCTCAGATGTCGAAACTACTTTCATTGTTGATAATGCTTCAATTTTTTCTGTACCCATATATGGCGCCTTAAAGTACATGTCATCATATCGCCTTCTATTTTTTTTGCCGCTCAACTATTTTATTCATGTTATAGTTGTTAAGTTCTTGAATAAGATTATACAGCAACAGCTTTTTTAGTTAAACGAATGGTGAGTTGTGGGAATCGACAGCATTTGTGCGTATGGGCCCCATACTTTGGTGTAGCTGATTTTATAAATGTCCAATTTTCAGGATTTGCAATTATCAAATATGTATAAAATGCAATATTTTGCTGTTTATCTCGTGTATTTTATTATTATAAACCCTTAAATCATTAGTACTTCTAGCAATAAAATAGGATGGCATTAACTCAGAGACTTTAAAGGCTTTTAATATATTTTCCTTAAGATGGTTTGAACAAATAACAGGTGTAGCTTTTGGAAAAATGGTAGTGTTCATTGTTGTAAACCTTTATCCCAATGCCTGACAATGAAAAATGTTTTTTCATTGACTTTTATATATTCATTTATCTCTCTTATAAAATTAGTCCAACTTTCTTCGCTTTCATTAAAAACAAGACAGACACCTGCTATGGTAATATGAATTTTTCTAACCTGACCTAATGCTGAAAGCATTGTAATAATTAGTACCATGATTGAGATGTGAACCGTCCATATACAAAATTGGTTCATTCTTTTGTACGAATCCCTTTGAATACTTCCAAATATAAAGCATGAAATAAAGTGATTAGCGTCATCTTTCATGCACATGACATAATTATTATCATTACATATGATTTCAAAAAGTGAACCTGCAAAAGTATAATGAGTTTCTGCAGCTTCAAAAAGTTTCAAACCTTAAGAAAGTGCTTTTGATGCAGATGAGTTAGATATTATATCTCCACAGTTTATTCTGGCTAATTCTACAATTTTTTAGGCCGCATTATAGTGTTTGCAAAGGTTCGGTTGAATAAAAAATCTGTTACTCCCATTTTTTGACATTTGGTTATTGCTGACACATGTATGATTATATGCCGCCATCGTAATATATAAGACACTTTTTGATTTATTCTATGCACATCGCACCTCTAAATTACAATTTAGGCCCGTGAATTTAAACCATGTCCCCCTTTTCCCTTTTCCCTTTTTTTAATTTTAAACGACTCACTTTTATTAAAGCAAAATTCTTTAACATCAAGTGGAAAAGTTGTATCATGGCATATTGTTGCCCGTTATTAAATTTGGAGCGGTTAAGTTTTTATCAGGTATTTTATTTTTAAATCGATGTTTTTTCTTGAACCGTCCTTGTCGTTTCCCTGGACCATATTGTTTCAGAAATTATAAGGTATAAAAGAATTAGAGAAGTTTATGACTCAATTAAGCATTATAAATGATCAGCAGGGGTATTTGGGTATTTATCCCTACAAAAAATAAATCAAAATTGTGAAGTAGTGTAAAAATGCAAGAAGTATGAAATTGTCTACTTATTAAATAGCTAAACTAAACGCACAGTAGAAATCGATTAAGAAAAAACCAATGAAACTGCATAAAGCGCCCTAAATGCATAAAAGAGGACTTTATTTATTTTTGAAGACTGCGAATGTTGTACATTATACATAAGCAATTAAATATATATGAAAGGCATTATAGCAATGCACTTGATAAACAATAAAAACTGTATTTTTTTTGTTGCATTTTTCTACTATTAGGAAGAATAGCGTTGGACTTTATGATTAGACCATCTAACAAAAAGGTAAATGAAGAAGAATCTATTTTCATTTTCATTATTATTTTTTATTTATTGGCTAACCTTCTTAACATTAATCAGCATCACTTCATGTATCGTTCCCTTTATATCCACAAAATAACAGTTAATAGATTAAAAAGACACGACAGTATCAACCTCATAATATAACGATTCGAGCTTGATTTTTTTTGGTTTTTATATCATAATCAAAATCTTTCTTTATTAGAACTTTATCCCAAAACGCAAAAAGAATATTTTACTTAATGAACTAGGCTTTTTTTATTTATTCTTGGCAAATATGTCGTCATATATATCTTTCGGAATCAAAATTCTTGGATTAATTTTTACTAATTGCTTGTGCATTCATATTGCTAGATGAACCATCTAGAGCACCTTGTAAACACACTTCCAGCATTTTATTGCAGATTATTTTAAGACATTACGCATTTCTAGTTGAGTTTTCATTATCAAGAACGACTACTGTATTTTATCCTGGTCTTTTATAGTACAGAATAAAAGAAGAATTCTTTGTTGCTTGATGTATTGTAATATAATAATTATAAGCAACTGTAGATAAAATATAATCCACTTTATCAATTGGTTATCATTTAGTAAAGTTTTTGGTGCATTTTGCAAACAGTTTTGTCAATTCTAACCACCTGGCCATTATAGGTGCTGTCAAAGTCGTTGATTGGACTTAATATAGCATAATATGTGCAAATTGAGTCCATATCCAAGTTTTGCAAATAACTTTTTTAATATCTGTTTGTTCTGTATTCAATGGGCCAACGTCTCTGCACAGTTTATCAAACGTTGCAAATATCTTAATACTAGTCTTAGCCTTACATGGGCAACCAAACGAACTTTCTATATATGACTAAAACAACAAAAGGCCAGTTTTGTCCATCATTTTCATTCACAAATATATTTAGGCCCACTAAATAGAACTGGAACCTTTTTATTGGGACGATGAGCATTAATATGCTTTTTTTATGTACGCTACTTATAAGCTGCTCTTGTAAAAAGGCAACACAGGCTTTTACAAAATGGCGAACAAGTCGCTTTATAATTTTAAAGTAGAAATTTTTACATAATTCTATAAACTTGTTTACTCCAATATAATACTAACGTGCATCTTATTGACATGTACTCCATTAACACTTTTTTTTTAATTGTACCTACCTCAAGATGATTTTCTTGTTCTGAAGTGTCTTTAAGTATAAATTTTCATGGATTTAAATACAAAAATTGCCTTTTTTTTGGGCGTTTTCTTTGTTCTACTGTGACATCATGTTTTTTCTCAACAACCTGATATTGTATTTGGATTACTCATCACTGTCTTTTATAAACCCATGAAATTTCATTTAGGGTTAGTAAAACTGCAAAATAAATAAATTATATTTTGTGTATGCTTATGATTTTGTTTTTTTTTTGTTTTGTACACCTTTTGTTTATAGTGATCAGTCATTGCTAATGTCAAGGCTTTGTTTATGGGTTCAAACCCGACGAATTTCATAAAATTTTTTAGTAATTTGGTTGTGTGAATGTCTGATGATGTTTGTAAAACTTGTATACACGCTAGATTTTCGTTTATAGTGTTATTTTGTTTTTTAATACTTAAGCATGTATAGCTACGTTTGCAAGCAAAAATATTATATTGATCTTGTCACGGGGTTAAACTCTTAAAAAAATGTGTAAATATTTAGGTACAAAAATAAGTTATGATGCGCTGCGCGGCCCTGATTTGATGTCGGGTGCGCTGCGCGCACATGGAGCGCTGCGCGCGCTACAGTTAATATTAATTCGTCAAAAAAACGTGTAATAATCTTTTACTTTTCTAGTATAGAAAGTAACGAAGCTTATCTCAAATCCCTGGTTAGTTTTTCCAGAATAGGATTACCTTGTATGTACATACACTTCACGGGCTTAGAAAGCAAAAATTTGTCAACAGAACGATATTTTCATATAATAAAAATTTTAACAACGTCATCAATGTTATGTTGCATTGTTGAATCTTTTCGTAAATCCAAAAGGTTGCCATTTTTGATTGAAAATGTATATTGAGATTGTTAAAAACAGCAAAAAGCTGTAAATTTTGTCTGTTTTGTGATAAAAACACGTTCGACTGTATTTTAGCAGTAATTAAAAAGCAAAAAAGAAAACACTGGAAAATCCTTTTTTTTTTACTAGAAATATACGTAAAATCGACTTTATTATCAGCTCATGTTTAGTGTTACAATAAATGAATGTTTCTGTGTTTTGTGCGTAGATCAGGGGCGTACCCAGGATTGTTTTTTCATGGGCAAAACAAAAAAATGAGCTAAAACAACAAAAAAATATTTTTTTATTATTTTTGAAAAAATTCTAATAGAATTTAAAAAAAACAAATCTTTAAAAAGTATGATTTTCAGGGGTTTTATACGCTTTAAAAAAGGACCTGCCCTAAAATCAGGCGTGAGTTTTCCTAGGGGGGATTTGCCCCTTTTTCTTTTCCTGGTTACGCCACTGGCGTTGATAATACTTGCTTCTACTCCTCTGCTGACTGAGTGTTTTTAACAGGGGCTCTTTTTATGCATTGACTTAGCGTGTTTTTTTTAAACGAGGGCTAGTCAGTTTTTTTTTACAAGTTTGGCTCTAAAACACGCTAAAAATGCAACAATCAAATTTATTTTTTTTAGAAGTTTTTCAAAAAAAAATTCTAATATTAGGTTCTGTGTCAAAAAAATCAGTGTACGACAAAAAAGACCATTGAAATATAGGTGCAACGTTTTATCTCGGGTGTAGACATGGTGGCTTGACCTTCCCCTGTCTTTCTTCTAGATACGCAACTGTTAATATGGTATGGTAATATCGGCGCAATAATGATTTTTTTTTTCTCGTTTATAATACAAAATCTGAAAAAGAATTGTTATCAGGTAATGTCATAAAAATGCCATATAAAGTGATTTCACATATTTCGAAACCATAGTAAGCAACAATATATATAATTAATTCGTGTTTGTTTGCTAATTAAACTAAAGATACAATGTACGACGCAAAAATAAAATACGGCAACTGCATACAGTCAAACCAATAATATATTTTACCATTGATATATGTAGATGTTGTAATATCACTGCAAAATATGACGTCGTAAATATCAAAGATATACGCAATAGATTTATTAGCTTAATATGTGGGTTTGCTTTAGTCCATACTAATAAAGAAACTTGTATAGCATTAAAATGTACATGTTACATATACTGAAGTCAAGTTTTAGAGTGTCATGTACCAAATAAAAAATAGTTATATACTGAATTTACATAATAAGTGGAAGTTTCACTGTATATTATTGTAGACTGTTACGTTTTTTTGCATAAAGTACAAATTATTAACATAAAATAGCACATTTTTACTCATCCTTTAAATTTAGTTGTATATTCAATATTCCGTATTAAGTTTATCATAAAAATACAATTCTTTGTATTATAAATATTTTTATGAGTTATGCACAGGCCTAAGAAATCTGGAAAAAATGACTTTAATTCCCAAAAAACGGCAAATCTTAAATTAGTCGTTTTGGGGACACAGATCCAATCCATAAAAAAACAGCAGGAAAATTTTAAAAATATATTTATTTAATGTGTTTTGTGTTAGGCGTTTACAAAATCTACACATAACCTGGCCTGAGAAGTGTACGGAAAAGCCGAAATCTTAAAAATAAACAAAATAGCTATATAACAGTTTATAGAAAAAATTGTGTGTTGAACAATAATATTAATAATACACGACAATTAGATAAAACTACACAAAAGAGTTGTGAACGTACGATGGAAAAGGGCCATGCCACAATATATTGAACTTTGTATATATAAAATCTTCATTATTGCGGGACAATTTTTTTCGTATAACAAAAAATAGCCTAAGATCTAGAAAGAAGCAGCGTAATGGAGTAAATTTTTGTAAAAAAAAACAAAAAAACTTATTTACGTAATATTGTATTTGTTCAACCTGGCACTCTTTTCTGTTGATTTTTTTATACATACATTTGTCAAAATTACAAATAAGAACTCACAAAAGGAAGTTGGCATAAAAAATAAAAAAAGACTTTTGGCTAGATATATTTATAGTTTACATAGTTAAACAAATTTTATTAAGATTTTTTGCTTTCTCGTCAGTAAAATTTGCACTGTTCAATGTATTTGTAAGTTTTTTTGCGTAACTATTAGATACAGCAAAAATTATGTGCAAAACAACTTCAATTGCATTACTTACACAAAATACTTTTCTTGTGGTTTTACTGACTATGATTTTAACAACTAAAAGCCTTTTTTATTGTCTATTATGTAATTTAACGAATACTAGAGCTTTACAAAAGCATAAAAAATACTAAATCCAAGTTATAAATGTATATTTTAATATGCGCATAATTACACAGATGATATATTTTGTTTATAGGAAATTTTTGCACACGCAAACAACGTCATAAAATAGCAATTTGTCCCAAATTAGTTATATTAGAAAGTTCGTCATTTTTTCGTACAATTCATAGGCGTGGTTATACATGATGATGTAATAATAATATTAAATTTACTTTATCAATCTTTTTTTTATACAAAATATTGCAAAAATTATATTAAAAAAAGACCGCCATTTTGTTCGCTTAGTAAGATCATCTTTTTCCTAAACATATATTTTTGTTAGTACTTTTGGTTTCATCGTACAAAAATTTATGTGACGATTTTTATTATACATATAATATGTTTTTTTGATTACAACAAGAAACGACACCTGTAAACAGCTTACGACTTAGATGTTTACGCGTGATTTATTATCAGATAAAAAAAATGGTTATCAGTTACGCAAGAGATTATCAGACTATATTTACAATCTGCATTGTATGACAACAAATGTACGGCACATTGTGTACGCATGATGTTATATAAGTAACGTAATTCCTCATATATCCTATATCGTGCAAGTACAGAAGGCCACTTTGTCGACAAGTCAAAAGAAGAAAAACACATAACTTATGAGTAGGGACTGAAAAATCGACCGGATTTGCATAAAATTGTAAGGCCAAAAGTGCAGCATTTACACAGACAACCATACGCAGATTTTATAAATGAATATAAACAGTAATAAAATTGCTTTTATTTGTTAAATACGTCATGGAACATATTGCATTGCGATGTTGTTAAAATCAAAGTAAAAAACCAGTCGATTTTGCAATCCCTACTTACCAGGTATTTTAATGTACAGCAAAAAACTGCTTCGAATGATTTTACGGTGTAATATTAAAAAATCTTATACTTAAGATTTATATTTTAACTCAAAAATATCAAAAGTTATAAAATAATTTACTTTGATGCAAAAAAATTTACAATTTTATACAACATTCTATGAATAAAATTTCTGTGCCTTTGCAACGTGAAAATCAATCTTTACGGTAAATCAGCTTGTAGCCCAGAATGCATTTATATTACTAACGACACTAACCTTTTAATGTAAAAAGAAGTATAACGCTTACATGCGTTCTTGGCAACACATTTATTTTGTAATGCTTTAAATGCAAAAAAAAAAGCTACAGTAATTTTTCTGTTGCATGGAGTTGTAATGGTAAAGATTATAGCCGTAAAAATGGCTTATAAGTTTATACATGACAATGTTTCATTGCGTAATCATAATAAGAACAAGGTTTTTAAATAATAATATGTTTTGTTCCATTGTTTTCCTTTGATGATATGACATTTGACAATAACGAACAAATAGCCCAGTTTGTCAAAAGCCCTTTTTTTGACATTTTAAGCAATTTTACGAAATTAAGACATGAATAACATCTACAAGTTTAACCTAAAAGCGGTAAACAAAGCTGGTTAGCAAATTTATATAAGTGCTACGAGTTCGATAAAGTTCAGGGTCTACGCCATTATAAAACAAAAATCAATACATAATTAACTAAATATTAAAATTTAAACTTTCATGTTAAATACAAAATTACAACGTACTTTTTCAAGCTTTTACGTACACCAATACAATCATAGTATACAAAACGTATGTTGTCAACCTATACATAATTTTATCTCATGAATTTAATATCTACTTCCACATGCATGGCTTTTTGCTTATAGAAAAAATCCTGAGGCCGAAAAAACTAACAATACAACATTTCTCGTCTATTTATATTATGTAACACTATGTGAAACTATATGTTGTATCTGTAATTGGTTTCTGCTGAAATACAAGGTAAAAAAGGCAAAAATAATATCATAGCATTTAGAAGCGGCGGAAGACTTTTTGTGTTCATGCAATTGTTAGCAGTTATCAGGTATACTGTACATATATTATCGGAAGAAGAATCTAGTTGCAGGTTAAAGAATGCAGATCAAAAACACCCTGACATGTTTTCAAAAATAATATAGACCCGTCATTTTTTTTATGGTAGCAAGAAAAATACTGGTTTTCTGTTTTCCTTGCGTAAAAAAAAATGGCTACATATCTGAAAAGCGTAAATGGGTGCAAAACTTAACCGAAAAACTTTCGCTTTACATTTTTGTTTTTTATTTACTAGATATCTAACAAAATTCTTTCATGGACATATACAGCTGCCTTAAAATATAAACCGACATAATAAACTTTTTTTAAATATGTATAATGTGGTAAAAAAACATATCAAAATGTAGCGCCTGCGTTTTTGTAACTTAATGATACAAGCAATACAAAGTAATAAGTTAATAAAAAAATTTACAGGTAAAGAAGTTCTCTCTAACCTGATATTAAAACATACCAAGCGCTCAGAATTTTTTAGAGCAATTTTTGCAGCAAATTACTATATGAGCAAAAAGTTACTATCAATGAAGGGCTGGGATAAGTTTTACTTTCGCAAAAAACTGGTTTTATAAACTACACCCTTCTTTTTTCAAAACATTAAATGCATACTACATGTGTGAATGGAACATCGCTATTTATCTGATACATTGAGACGGTATATTCAGTTTATATATGGTTTTAAGTCTTTTATAAAAAAAAGCCGAAAAGCAGCAAAAAAATAAAGACATAAAGCGGAGAAAACACTATAAGGCAAAGATGAAAAAACAAAACAAAAATATATGTTAGACCGCTAGCGTTATTATTACCAACATAAGTTTTACGTATGATAATTTGTAAAGTAACAACCGTTTTCTTTCATCTTTGTGATTTCCAACAGTAAAAACAAAATAGCTTGCAAAAAAGCTTTACTACATACCAATTAATGCATCTTATCTTTTTGTGGTACAGTTTTCTACTGTAAATCAAAACCACAATACGCAGCCCTTAGTAGTTTTCATAAAAGCCAACCATAAAATGGTCCAACAACTAAAATATGTACAAAACGTTTTTACGTGCCAGTACAAGTTAGATCCAATGACGGAATCTATTTTTAGTACCATCCTACATTTAACAAAAGGTTATTAAGTGTAATATTTATATCTAAAGCTTTCAAAATATTACTGCCAAAAAAAGTCAATATAAAAAACGCAACATTGACATAGCTCGAATATATTAAAGGTATTATTCTATAAAGATATTAGGTTGATGAAAAATGATTAAAACTACATCAGGCTTGTTCTACACAAGAAGGCAGAAAAAAAAAAGATAAACAAGATATCTCTGTCAATACCCATAACTTAAAAAATAATTTGCTAGTATAAAAAATAATCTAACCAAAAAAATAAACGCAAATGCGCGAACCGTATCTCCCTGATAAAAAAAATGCGAACCATCTGCAGAGATGTCAGAATCGTTTGGGTTGCATTTTAAAAACCACATATTGCTACAAAGCTGCAAGAACACTCTGGATATCAATAATAGTAATGTAAAATAAATTCTGAAACACCATACAGCTTATAACAATGTCAGAGATCGTTGATAAATGCTTTACTATTTTAATTATTACAGAGAAAGTACATAAACTATTTTAATAGTACTAGTATACTACACATTATACGAGAAAAAAAATTAAATACTGCCGTTTGCCAAAGAAGTATTATGAATCGAACATATGGCAATCCAATAAAAATATTTTATACAGAATACATTAGTTGCGCACTTAGTGCATATAATATACAAGTTACACAGTCAGTGGCGTACCCAGGAATTTTTATGCTAGGGGGTAGTCAACGCTTTTGACAAAATTTGGGTTTAAAAACATTTGTTATCAGATGTTTACTAGTTTATATTTTTTTTTTGGAAAAATGTATTTTTTAGTTTTTTTTTTTAGTTTTTTTAAATAAAAAAATATCTGCTCAAAAAAAAACCACTCTCTATATTTCAGGGCATAAAAATCTTCATAGGGGGAGGAAACATTTTCCTTGTTCCTCCTTCTCTACCTGCGTACGCGCCTGTACTATTTTAAAAACACTACTACTAAAAAACACATATATCTATACCTAATTTTAAACTCTGCATAATAAACTGCAGCGACACCCCTTCTTCATATGGTTGCAAAAATGTATATAAATACAAAATGCTAGTTCTTTTTTATAACGGTGGTGTCTGGCAAGCAGCATTATGTTGAGAGGTGTTAGACAGACACATCTGCTAAAAACAGACGAAATTGCATTTTTTTTTATCCTAATAAACCAAACAACTGCGTTCCACATAGCACTTATGCAATAAACATAAAACCCAAATAATAATAAACATAAACATCTTTTTTTAATTGATATATATAAAGACTTGTATGCAGTGATGATTTTTCAAAAAATTTCAGGGGGGCTCCGATACGACAAATGCATTTATAACGTAGTAAATAATAAAAACATTATGAAAAATACCAGGGGGGCATAGCCCAACTAGAGACTGACATTAATCCATTACTGCTTGTATCAAGTCAAAAGGTATTGATGTAAGTCATTCGTGCTTTAAACCTACTGGAAGTCCATAAAAGTGTTAACAGTTACACATAATGGTTAATTATATTTTTATGACATCAATAACGGCTCATACGAAGTCTCGGTTTTTTTTAGGATCAAATTTTCTTTTTGCTTGTATTTGCTTTTAAACAGTAATCGACAGCATAAAAAGCTAGGAAGTGACTGGAAATCAATGATCTAATCAAATTGTTGACAGATCCTTAAATAGAAATTAAAACAAATGCATATGCGGGCCTACTAGTTTTATAAATGTAAAACAACCCATATACGTCAATTTCTATTATTAAAGATGATACATGTTATAAGAAGAAATATTTTACTTAACATAATTTTTTACGACCTTCGGGACATTACAGAAACAGAAAAATGTAGATACAAGGCTAAAATATTTGTAACTATAATATAACTATCATGATAAAAAAATTCACATATACTTGTAGTCTTATAATGGTTTTACACTTTTTTTATGTTTCTACTTTAGAATAAATAATTTGCATTATTAGCAATTTTTTGGCAACAACGTTATATTACCAACTAAAAAATATATTTCCGAACTTTTTGTCCTTGTTACCGGATTTACAAGCTTACGAAAAGCACAGTTTTCTTTATTTTGTATATTAGGTGCATCAGCCATAGCCAGCGAAAAAAAAAGTATAATAACTGCAATCTTGTTGCCATGTCTCATACAAACCATCGTGCATAAAACCTGAAAAAGCTTAAAAAGCAAATTTTGCAGTGTACTGTACCAGACGCGGTTTGTTTTACAAATTTATAAGCGTACTGTACTTTTACCATTGTAAGAAATTTTCGCAGTCGTGTACTGTATCAAGTGCCGCCGAGTTATGGTACGGTTCAAGTGCTATACTGATATTGGTCTGCTATCCACGCGATGTTTTGTTGTCAATATTATAAATCCATATTTAATTACGCTTTTTTTGGTTAAGTAAGTTTATACTTTTTCAAAGTGGTTCAGGCCTTTTCACACTTTTAAGAGCAATTTGGTGTAGAAAACTAAAAAAAAGATTATAAAATGATTTTGGGTCTTTAAAGTCGTTAAAAATATGCCAAAAAGAATTTTTGGCCTTTAAAGACGTATAAAAAAATGACGAAAATTATTTTGGGTCTTTAAAGATCTATAAGAAAAGTCGGGCATCAAAAAATTTGTGTAGATAAAACTACAAAAAAAATGTCAAAAACAACATAGATCTTTGACGGCCAAAAAAATTGCAAGCGACAATGATTTTGGTGTTATAAACACACATAATAATATTCGAAAATATTTTTATCGCCTGTAAAACAATATTTCCCAACATATCTATACTTTATATTCTTTCTAATTTGCCACATTTGGGCAAATAACAAAATCAGGTGTATTTGGGAGTTTGGTTACTTTAAAATGTCTTTTTACGCAAAATATTACACAAAAATTCCTTAAATTGCAAAATAATAAAATTGATAAAAAAAACAGGATAATAACGAGACCTTTATCTTACAACCATGCCTGTAAATTGACATTTAATTGTTTTTTATTTTTTTTTTGGCGCTTTTAAAAATAGGTAATTAGACATTAATGCCTTTTTACAGTGTTGGCAAAAAAGATATGGGACGTTCAATCTGTTTTTTAATTATATTACATTAATACAAAATACAGTCGCTTGTAATATTTGTCAATCAATAAAAAAATCTGAAGGTCAAAATACACACAAAAATACAGTGTAAGATATATGTGGGCCTGCAACAGACCTTTTATGTCACAAAATACATATATATATTTCTTTTACTTTGTAATGCTATCTTTGTGATATTCTCTGTCATACCAAAAAACACGTGTTTTTGTTACAATAACCCAGGTTATATACCTTTGTCAATTTTCGAAAGAATAAAACCGCAAGTCAATATATTTATCGTCAAGATCATTTTACATATTTTCTTTTTCTACTTTTTGGTATTATCCCTTTAAAAACATACAAAAAGTGTTTTGTGTATTCTTATACTGCTACCTATTGCTAGAAGCTTGTAAAGACTTCGCAGTGCGGGTTAGTGCCACAGGTTATAATTTATGTGATATGACTATATAAAAAACGGGCGAAATATAATAATTTAGACAAAAAAATAAAATTTTTGGCAGTAAGCGATTTCTGCTACTTTAAAAAAGGACAATCAGCGTATATGGGGTGTACATAAAGCTAGTTTAGCCACTTTTTTCTAACAGAAATACGTTTGTATAGGCGCAGAGGGATATGACAATATCTTTTTGTAGACGAAATACTCTTTTATGCTAGTAAACATAAAACGAACAGTCTGAAGCACACAAAAAAGGTTTTTAATGGTTGCTAAATAGCTAAACCTTATTAAATATCCTTGTTGTCTATAAATACCTATACCTGATAAGTTGCTGCAAACGAGTATAACAATCCATTCGATATAATTTATTGTCGTACTTGTGCTCGTACCAAGCTAAATAGGTACCGCGACGGTTACCTGTGTCGTTCATGTTTGTGTACCATTCTGCACACTCTGCTGTTAAGCAATCAAATCTCTATTGTAAAAACCTAGGACTACCTGTATACATAATTCGTTGCACGAACTGACTGTACAATACACAATAAAAAAGTGTGAATAGTAAAAACGACTATTTGCTTACTAGACGGGTTCTATATCTATATTGATAAGTCGATGTGCAATTTTGAATACACCAACATAAACTTGTTACAAAAATATATAAAGGTGTCGACCATTTTATAACTTCGTATGAACTCTGTGAATTATACTAATCTTTGGCTAGTTCAGCAACAAAGTACTTGCCCGTAGCAATATTGCATGCGCATAACATGTTGTTTGACTCCTTCAGACGCATAGAATTGCATTCTGCGATGTCGTGCTGTTAGAAACATAAAGGTTGTACAGACTGATACATACAAGTAAAAGTAAATTAGTCTGACTATGACAAACACAGTTATCTTGTGTAACAAATGTTTCGTAAATTTGTCTCTGGGTCAAAAGGTAAATCGAGATGTATTAAAAAAAATCTATCAGTGTTTAATCAGAGCAATACCGCGGCGATATCTCAGAGTTTTTACAAAGATAGACATCAGTAAAAACAAAAAAGTCAAACTACGTGATTCTTTAGAAGCTTGTTTTATAAAAAGGATAACCATTGCCCTAGAGATATGATTCAGGTAGATTCTTAAATTTTATTTGCAAAGCACATATCTAGGATTGTCTTGTTCAAAGTATATAATCTAAAAGTTTCGAGGAGAAATAGTTTCGGCAATATAGTGCAATTTACAAAAAAAAACTTTTCTTTTATATAAAGCATATTTCTGTATAAAGCCAGTAAGAGTCTAGAGTCAAAACTAATCTTGCAAGTAATTATACAATAACTAGTGTAGATTTTTTGTAAATTCTAACGTAACCATTTATTACGATATCATAGATGGTAATCCATCAGTACTTATGCTCGCAATTTTTTAGGATCAAGATTTTTACGTGCAAAATGCACGGCCACGACCAGATGAAGCACACCTTCTGTTGAATTTGTACTCTATGAACAAGTTATATGTAGTGTGACTAGTTTTATGTAAAAAAGTCGGAAATAAAAGTACGTTTTTGGCGTTGAAAAATTAATATTTAAAAAATGGGGTACTAAAAATATGACAGAAACAAAAAGATCTTACAATATTTTAAATTTTATGTATTTGCTGTACATATGTACATAGAAAAAGTAGTGTTTTTATTATATTCGCGCAATCGTGCATTAATCTCAAACTGATCTTTTAAATATCGACTAGTTAGTTTCAAACAAATAAATGCATATCAAACTAATCAAAGTGCATTGTACTTTGACAATTGTGTAACGCAACTTGACACGAATGAATGTGTACGATGATTTCTTAGTCGATGTCTGACTGTTTTTAATCAATCTTGACAATATAAAATAACTCAAACTTTTTACTGCTTTTAAAAAAAAAATATTCCGGCAAACAAAAACAAGTGTTCTAAAACATATAGACTGCCAATAAAGTTTTATTTTATCGCAGGCATAACAAAAATTGTTAATTGCATAAAATCAATTTTTGTATGTTTAACATGTGTAACTTGTATATCAAAAAAGTAATATAAAATTATTCTGCTTAAAAAAATACTAGAGGACTGTTTTATTACACATTACGAAGCAGGTTGCTTTTACTACACAAAACAGATATTGGACAAATACAGATATACTTAAATTTAGACCACAACTTTAAAATATACTTAAATATATTATATTAGCAGATTTGTAGAAATTTTTTATGACGCAAAGCATTTTTTGTGCTAGAACCAAACATTTTTTTTTTCTAAAACGTTGGAACCGTAACGTTTACTAGTGTTTGTTGCAAAAAGGGTATCTTGTCACACTTTATATATGAACCCTTGCAAAACCCTAATTTATACCTATAAAAAACGAAGACATGTTTACATGCTACTTACACTGATTTTCCCTTTACGAACAATTTTTTCATACTGTTCTATACTTTAATTAATTAAACATAGTTCTTATTTAATTTAAATATGATTCTACTAGTTTTTGTTCGTTTTATAAAAACTGCATTTAATATTAAAAAGTATTTTTTTTTGAATTTGTGTGCAAAAATTTATTGTTTATTGCAAGGTCTCTAGATTTACTGCCCTCTTTACTAACTAGTTATATTTATGGGCAATATTTTTCTTACTTATACGCAGAAATGCGTTTCAGTAAGTTTGACTAAAGATATTGAAAAACCACGCAAATCTGGTTGCTATTCAAACCTAGGTTTGACTGTTTTACGCATTACAAATCATCCACAAAAAGAAAGGATGATTTTAGTTATTTGACATATAAAGTCCCTTATTTTACAGTTTTTTTTTGTACTCTTTGTTTGCTAAAAAATATATAAGTTGTTGCACATAAATGTGTTTTTACGCTACTTATTTGATGATGTTTTATAGAAAACATTGACTGAAATTAACAGGCACTTTCAAATCACAATTTTTTTTTATAAAAAAACCTATTGCCAAACCGATATATAACAACTTAAAGTTGAAGGACGTATCGGTAAGCTAGCTTATTTAGATTACAGAAAAAAATGCAACTTATAAATATCTTAAATACAATCAAAATCCCATTATTAAATTTTTATGCAAATTACTACAACAAACAAAATTTCTATGGTGCTGAAAATTTTCTGTATAATTGATGTTTAAATTGCATAATAAAAAAATACAAGAGACATATTTTTGCAATTAAGCCATATAAAATTATTTAAATATACTGGGGTGTAGCCAGTGGTGTTTTCCAAGGGGGGAAAGGGGAGTGTGCTCCCCTGGATTTTATACTGTTATATACTATTTGCGGTTTCGCGCTTAAATATACCTTTATCACAAAAATATTTTTTTTTTCGACCCCCCTGAAAAAAATTCGAAACCCTTCCTGGATGTAGCACGTATTGTTTATTTTGACTACAAAAGTATTGTCTAAATAAACTTGTTAGTTGCAATGTTTTTTGTCTACTTTATGGCAATTTTTATACACATTTTTGTCTTCGTTAAAATTTTAGAGGAATTCGTATATAACAAACAAAAAGAATGCAGTACGTGAAACATTACAAAAATTATAAAAAAGGGCAGGAAAAAATGGAAGAATACAGACAGAAGAAGTATACTGTATTTTACAAAAAAAGTACGTCTGTTCACACTAGTTATAAGAAAACTTGTGGGATAGATTAGAGAAAAAAATACCGAAAAAATTTACAAGAAAAAAAAGCACCCTTTGTCTTTGACACTGCAAACTTATCCACTTTCCATTGTACTCATGCAGATGAATTAAAAAAAAATTATTCGGCTTTTTTTTCTGCGGCTTCTTAGAAAATGTTTTTACTTAATAAATAAAATTTGCATACTAAACATGCACCACATTGCTCTGTATAGTACTGCAGCTGTCAATCAGTATAAAACTGTGCATAAATTACATTTTTTGTTCCTTGCGCGGCCCTCCATGTCAGCGCAGCGCAACTTTTTTCTTTTGGGCGCGCGCATCACATCCGTATTCATCGTAACATGAAATAATTTTGAACTTGGAAATAAGTTGACGTCAAATCAAGTATCGCCTAACATTTATGTTTTTTTAACCTGGCTACACATGCTTTTTAAAATAAAACAAAAAGTCAAACTACTAAAAAAACTTAATCTGTAAAAAATATAAAAAATTTTCCCATACACATATTAAATTTTTTCATTATGCAGGTATTCATTCATGACTGAATACCTGAATGTGTATTTATATCAAATGTAACATATGGCTATGTTAACATAAAAAGCAATTATAATTTAGCATACAAAAAGATATTTAAAAACTTTTTCCATACTAAACCTCTAAACTATCATGTTGGCAGGTAAATACAGTAATTTCTACTTCAATATAAAATAATACCTCTTTTCAGAGAAATACCATATATCACAGTAGAAAAGCTCGAACATCTAACAAAAGCAGCTTTCTTTTTAAGATTATGTTTATAAAACGTACACAACTACTTTTGGGGGTAATTTTATACAACTCTTGTTTTACGTTGCAAGATTTTGTGCCTGAAGGCGGGATTATACGTTGCAAATGAAAATAAATTGTATACTACTAAGAAAAACAGCACATAATATAATTAGAATATATGTGATTATCATAACGAAAAAATGCAACATCCCAATGCCTATAAACTTTTACAACTACTGTATGAAATTTTTTCAAAAAACGCAAAAAAACCACAAATTGCCCGAAATTTGGTTTATTAGTGCTTAGACACATTTAAACAACTTTAATTTGCTAATATTGCAAAATATTTGTTTAAATAAAAAAAGTGTCTGCAGGCTTTTAATATCAAGTTTTTAACCATCTGCTTTTCATCAGATTGTACACGCACATAACAAAAACTACATGCTATATGTACACACAAGATATATTGCACGCATTCAGATTATTTTTGTATAATATAAGCAATAGAGGTGTTTTGCGTTGTGCAAAATCTGTCATATTGATATTATTTTATTTTATAGATTAGGCTAAGGGTTAAGGTATGTGTAGGTAAGTCGTCATAAATGAGCTAAAACGTATTTAGTAATTGCACAATATTAAAAAATCGTTGTTCACTTTTTGATTGTATAATACTACCCAATTCTCATTATACTACTTTATATAAAAATCATGCTAATTTTTTTTTACGAAGAAACAGAAATTCTGCCTATACAACAAGATGTTTAAAGACGCCAAAATGCACTTAACAATCTCATCTACTTGTTATGAGTTGTTCGGCATCCAGTCTATCTGTAAAGGCTTTTTCTTTTTTAATTAACAACATACAAAGACATTTTATAGTTAAAAATGTTTTTTTGTTAGTTTTTGAAAAAGTTATAAACATGTAATTAAATCGAACAAACTATAGACGACAGTATTACAATATGCAAAAACCACAAAAAAGGTATAATGGTGAGCGATTTTTCAGTGTTCGGCTTAGCCATATAGAATAATTTACAAATTCGGTGCAAAAAATCAATTCTAAATAAATAAGTTGTATTCTTTCTTAATAATGTATGTTGCAAGAGTAGCTGTTTTTTACGTTTGTTATATAATCTTATTATTAAACAGGAAACCCGTGTTTTTTATAACTACTTTTATAGTAAAAAACGTATTTTTTAATTACGTTGTAGCAGAAATTATTTACAGTAAACAAAGTTCTAAGTAAACAACCTTTGTACTTTACTTTTTAGTGATTTTGACATTTTTATTGTTTTTTATGTAATGCAATTGTACGCCGACGATACCAGGCTGGGCGTGGATAACGCGGCTTTAGTTTTAAGTATGTTTTTTAGTAATCGTAATTTTTTTTGGTTAAAAAAATAAAATACGAGACATTAAAGACAAATCAGGCACCTTATAATGTTGACAACGGTATTGTGATTGTAAGAGCATTTTGTAGTTTTTAAATGATCATGATTATTACTAGTAGGGCCGATTTTATTTTTTTATATTGATATTTTTTTGGTTGTTGGTAATAAAACAGAAATTATCTTTTCTGCCGTGTTGTTTATGTGCGCATGAGTGGTGTATTTTTGCACACCTTTTATACATTTGTATAATTTTTGACGATAGAAAGCATGAAAATAAAAAAATTTGATTTAATGCTTTTATCATGTTGTTAACATTGTAAAAATTTTCTTTTTAAAATACTTTTTTATATCTTTTGTAATTATTGTAACAAAAGCAGGCAGAATATGTTATATTTTTAATGGTTTTATTTTGGTTTTTGGCCACCAAAAAAAAATATACTAAGGCTGTTTTTTTTGTATTAAAAGTATCTTTTAGAATATTTTGTGATGGTTTTTGACATTTCAATAGTTTTTCTTTACGGATAAAAGGCATAAAACCTATATAAAATAGGGTTATATAGTTCATTGTGTGGCTGCTTTTGTGCTTTTCTTTCTGTTCTAGTGAATTTTGTATTAATAAGACACCAGGAGCATAATTTATATGTTACTTATGCGAATACTTTTTGTTTCAGTAGTTAAAACATCAATATTAAAAAGGTTTATTTTTATTGTATGTAAAACATATACTAGCATTTTTATGCCAGTTTAAATGCATTTTTACTACCAAAATTATAGCTTAATAAATCTGACATATACTTTTTTTAAATAGAAGTTAATGCTTGAACATTGTTATTGGACTTTTTTTTTTGCTTGTATAAAAAAAAACTTGCATTTTCTATGAGATGTTATGTTTTACCAGAACAATAATAAATATTTTTTTTTTATGGATATCAATTTTTTTTGCGAGAATTACACCCGTGTAGTTTAATATTAACCTTTTGTCAAATCCGTAAAGAAAAATGGCACACGGATGATATTCGTCAATTTCGTTACTCAAATTGCAAATATATGTGTTTTTGGCGCTGTGACACTATAAAAACACACAAACTTGTGTGCTTGTCTAATCCAATCTGCAAACAAACACTTTTATTCTTTTTGTGTGCACTGGCAGACAGTATAAACGTGTATATTTTGTTTGTCCTTTTTAAGGTTTCTTCATAAAATTATTTTAAAAATTACATGTTATTTTTCACAAATTGTTTTTTTTTGTCATTTGTATAGTTATATAATTTATTTTATGAGCACTAACGTACAATTATTTTTTTAGCATCGTATCATTATGTTGATGAAAACATCTCTTTTTTCTTTTTTTAAATTTACTAAAAGAAACAAGAGAAAAAATTATAAAATACTAATAGAAAGCTTATACACGATTATTATGAGTGTGTAACTTTATATAAAAAGCAAAAATACAATATTACGTTGTTATTTATATTTTATAACTACCATATATTTCTTTAGGTATTTTTGCTCAGTTACATAAACATATGAAATCTATCAACTTTCACGTTGTTTCATGTTTTTTACATACCGAAATTAGAATATGTTATGAACAGCATAATAAAAGTTTTGAAATACTTATTATTATTTGCAAGTAAATAATTGTGATCTTCGTAAACATAAATTTGCAAAAAAAAACAAAACTGTTAGTTTTAAGTGACTAACGAATAGATGAAATATGTCTAAAAGACACAAAAACAAAAATATTAGTCTTAGGTAATAGCAAAATACATAATACGCCCCATATTGGTTTATGTTCGCTACCAATATTAAAAAAAAGTAATTATATAAATAACTAAGCTTTTTTCGTTAGTGGCATAATTCTAAGCCTGTTTATTTTTGTATAATACGGGTTTCTGTTTTTTTATCCTTTTGTTCTTTTATTTCTTATTTTACAACTATTTATACATGATCAAAAAATATTGACTTTTTAGTAACACCTCTGCATGTATGTATAAGTCTTGTAGATATATACAAAAAAAAAGGCGCATAATATGAATGAACTGATATTGTTACTATTCATGTCTATTTTAATAACATGGCAATGACTAACACGATTAGTTATGCAGAAATACATGTATTATAATGAACCAAAATATAACATTAGAGTAAGACTAGGTATACACAACAACGTGCAGTAGCGTACAACTTTATAACAGAACAATGCAAAAAAAAGCACTTCTAGTTGTTAATGTTAATATATTAAATTTAACACTTTATTCACATATCTTTTTTACATACTTGTTAATCTGGTCTAATTTTTTTTTAAAAAAAGAAAACAAGTGCTCGTTGCTAGTTGCATAATTGTTTTTTTACTGTTTACAATTATTT
The DNA here is from genome assembly GCA_034694785.1 of Agrenia bidenticulata. Lineage (NCBI taxonomy): Eukaryota > Metazoa > Arthropoda > Collembola > Entomobryomorpha > Isotomidae > Agrenia > Agrenia bidenticulata. Next base: position 8,062 of record JAQFYM010001655.1, on the reverse strand, counting down.
AGATGTATCCTTTATTACACTGCCTATTATAAAATAAAAAATGTATCATTGTATATTGACAGGTAGAAGATTTTTACGATGAAAAATCATCACTGTGCTAACTTTCATACACAAAAACATCAAGTTTGACTTTTTTTGCATATACATTGTTTTCAAGATTGTCTATATAAGAACCCTCTCGTATACACTTAGCTAGAATCTTTGATTTAATAGCTATATATGTTCGTCTATATGTCAAAAATATTTGGTCGAATGTATCGTGCAAAATTATTAACTATTATCTATTTATAAGTGTTAAGATACTTGAAGACTTTAACGCTAGCGGCATAATCTTATGCTCTTTAATTAATATTTTCTATGCCTGCATACTATTACCTTCTTTTAAATTTTTTATCCGTGTTTAATTTTTGATATAGAGCATTGTATATGCAATTAATCCAGATTTTTATCAAACAAACGAAGACAGATCATTTTTATCTTTGATGTAAAAATAGATTAAAAAAGGACAATTGTTTTTATAACTTCAGTGTATATTTTTTTATAAATTATGTGAGTAGGTTTTTCAAAGCATTACTCACAAATTTGTGTTAAGCCACCTTACTCACCCAAATGATTGTATATCATAGTCGACTATATACTAGGGGTTTACATTCTAGTATTTCTAGACCCCATATTAATTTGGCGGTTGTTGTGGTACATTGTCTGTTTGTAGTTTGAAAGAATATCAAGACTTCCCTACATAGCTTTTTAGATGATAGAAACAGTTTTTCTCCGTTTCATATTTGGGGAAAGCGGTGTGCAAACAAATTAGCGTTTAATCTACAGTCTTAATTAACAAACTAATATCTACCATGTTTTTTTTGCAAAAATGTTCGTATTCTTTAGATCTATCTAAAGGTAGCAGTGGATCGCAAACAGTAATATTTAATACTTATGAATGTAAAGCTGACTAGACAGAAATGTGCAATATAACTTTGTACCAAACTCATAAAATACGCCGTAAAATCTTTAACTGCAATGTTACACAAATTTATAGTAAACTTGGATGGTCAGTGCGTGACTGCACATGTATCGTTCTACACATCGGTGCTTAGTCAGGGCTGAAGGTTAAGGGTGCGCTGAAACAACCTAACTCCATACAAAAAAGGGGTTGTTTTTGTTCTTTCGAATCGAACTTGTCTAGAAATTTACGTTTCTGCATACTAAAACCCCGGAAAATACTATTGAAAATACAAAAATACTAGCGAAACTTTTTAAGGTGACGAAATTGTCGTAAAACTTAACTATTATACTTTTTGACCCTATTTCCCTAACCTCCGAAAATAAATCCTGGATACGCCATGCTACACAAAAACTTCAAATGTTGCGTGTTTTACTAGAAAACAATCTATATGATTGCCTTTGCCTGGTTATCAAATTCGAACATCTTAAATGCTGATTAATAAAAAGAAAAGCCTTTTGGTTAGACATTTTTATGTTTACTAACGGTTACAAAATGCACAAAAAGCAGGTCTTCTAAACATGTTTTAGTTAAGCCGGTATTTTACGTAACTTTGATATTTCAATAATATGTAGAAATACAAAAATTTTTTATAATAACTATTTATACTGCTGTAATGTCATATCTTTACATGAACTTTTGCCTTTTATATTGTGGGCAGTCTATACAGAGTCGTAGAATAAATGTTGGGTCTGGACCCGTTTACTACAAATATTTTAAACATGTAATTGCCATATTGTTTTTTTTACCTGTTAAATTTTCGGTCTAGTTTGTCTTTTTGTTTTTTTTTGCAACGAATAAAAGGCTGAGTTGGCAGAGAAAGTCCTTGTCGCATTTTGTCATTGAGTGTGACTTACAAAAATGGAATAGTAAATATTTTTTTGCAACCGTAAAAATTGATGCGTTATCGCGGGCCAAATCTACTCTTAGATACGCTTCGCGCGCAAGAGTAACGCAACCTACAATAATATTATTAAAAAACGAGTAATGCCGCTTAATCTATATTGAGCATGGTGCATGCAACAATTTTGTGACAATGATATACCTTTTTGCTATACAAGATACATTGTTTAGACTTTTTTCATCTATAAAAGACTGGTGTTGCTTGCGGAGTACAATTCTGCTGGTTAAATACTTTTCCTTGTACAGTGGCTTATTTTTGTTTATAATTTCTACGCATAAGCAAAAACGTAGCCGAAGAATAGAGAGGTAGAATAAGTAGGAAACAAAAGAACAGAGGAAGAAAAGTATACACCAAGAACGTGTCGAGTAAATGTAATAGCTCTTTATTTGGCTTGCAATATTTTGTAACGTCTCAATGCAAGGAGAGCTTTTTTGTGCAAAGTTTTTTTATTTTAAGAATATAAAAACAAAAATTTGTGTTGGCACAACAATATGTTTTAAACCCTTTTTTGTATGTAAGCCTTACTACCCTCTGGTTCGATAACTCTGGCTACGCCGAAGAGCATACAGATTCATTCTAATATCGCAATTTGCTAAAATATATTTATAGTATCTCATTTTTACAATTCTGAAAGTATCATCAGGTTGCATGCGCTCTAGCAATATAAAGCTAATCATGGGCTTTTATAAAATCAACGTACAGCAGCATTTTTTTAGTATTTTATGTTTTTACAATACCGTATATACACGAACATTAACGCTTAAAGCATAAATTCAGGATGTAAAAACTTTTGTGTCTACGATATTTATTTTGCAACACAGAGCAACGCAGCCTTTTGTTGGCATAAGCGTGCAAAATGTGTATTTCCGGCTTTGTCGCTTTTATACTTTTGTTCTTGTCTGTTTAATCAGCGACTGATTACACGCAAAGGAACGATTTGCCGACGATTGTATTGTAAACATTTTTATTTGCCTTCAATGCTTTTTTTTGCCTTCGATACATTCATATAGTGTAAAATAGTAAACTGTGTGTGAATGCAAATACATTTTATATGTTATGCGTCAATTTATATACTTGATTATACCAAAAAAGTTTTTCTAAAAGTTACTTTGTAGTCAAAAAAAAAAAGACTAAATATTATTGATATAAAAATATAAACGAATTTTTCTTTAATATACATTTTTTATGTTTCTTGATTAAACTTTGGGAATGTAAAATAGAACGCGTAGTTTTTTAAAATTCTAAATATACTTTGTATAGCTCATATCTAGCATCACTTTTTATATGTGCAACATGCAATAAATAACCTGTTTTATAGTGCATTAAGTAAATTGCTACTTTTTTTGTACACTATTGCTTAAAATTTGATACTAAGGGAATTTTAATCATTTCCTACACAAAAAAAGGATAAAATACCTAACTGGCGTACAATATTCTTTCTTCGTTTTTATATCTACGCAGGACGAATACAAATATAAGTTTTTTGTTACTGTCGGCGTATTCCGAAAAAAAAAAACAAAAAAAATACTATAAACAATTACAGCATACTGCGTCTACAAAATTAAATCATTTCGTATTGCCTGTTTATATACAAAGAAACGGTGTAAAGAAAACACAGATGATAGCGCGATTGCGCAAAGTTAAACATACACGTCAGTGGCATACATCAGGATCTTTAAGCCCAGGGGGTAGTCAGTGTTTTTGTTATAAGTTGGGCTTCAAAACCTTGTTTTAGTGTTTTGAAGCTATTAATGTTGTTTTTGGAAAAATTTCATCTTAAAATTTTTTATTTGGATTCTTAAAATGAAAAAAAAAACCTGCACGCACAAAAAAGACTTCCCCTTTGCATTCAGGCGTGAAAAATTTTTCAAAGGGGAGGGGGTACACCCCCCCTGGGTACGCCACTGGCACACGTAAGTAAAACAGCTGTTCAAATCAATTATCATAAAATGGCTTGTGCGAAAATACTTAAAATAAGTGTGTCTTGTCATAAGCAATGTAAGCAAATAAGAGACTTAAGACACGGATTAAAAAGAGGTGGTAGTAAATAAGGATTACATATTTTTTTATATACAAAAAAATACAACAAAAAACATGGTTTTGTGTACATTCTTAATAATAATACGCTCAAATTCAGTTTGTTAATAGTTAAAAAACATGCTTTATTTATTAAGCATAGCAGTATGACATACTATTGCAAGCACGTTGGCTAGCACGGATAGGCCTTAACCAAATAAAACTAAAACTGTTGTAAATCAAAAACACTTTTCATAAAATTAAAGTTGCATCTATGCAAAAAATACGCAAAAATTGCGTGTTTATCTGTACCTACTTTTTCTTTTTAACAACGTTATTAATTTAAACAAGATGCGTGTACAGAGTCTATTTATTGTGTTCCTTGTGTAAAATATTTGCATTTTTTTATATTGCTACCGCGTGAATTTCTTTTTTTTTTTATTAAACGGTTACCAAATAAAAACGTAAAAAAACATGGTCACAACAATAAAATGATCATGAATCTATGTTTTTTTCTACAACCGTTTGTTTATTTGTGTATTCAAATGCACATTATCAGAAAATCGTACGACCATAAATGAAGAATAGCAGTAAAATAAACAAAACGTGCAGTATATACAAAAATGCGTTTACGAATTAGATATAAACATATTTTGATTTATTCTTCTGCAGTGACCGCTTTGTAAAGTAAAAATAACCACAAAAAAAAACTTTTATCGATCATAATGCTGTATTTCAATTGAGGATTATATACTGTAAATGCGATGCAAAAGAAATTTATGTTCCATAATATTTGACACTAACAAGAACTTTAGAAAGCATCATCTCGTAAACGTGTTGCATTGCATATGCTCCAAGACTACTTTTTATGTATATTAAAAGTTTTTAAAAGTGTATTTGCTAGTTTTTTTTGTGTTGTTCATACTTTTTTAATTGTGCATTTAATTTTTTTTTGTATTATTTTACGTTTCGTTATTGTCGTTTTAAAGTGTTAAGAGCCTTTTATATTTGTAGCTAACGCAATTGGATCGTGGATTTGCACAAAAAGCACGTGATTCAGCACCAATAAGTACACCTATAGGTAACAGTTGTAGGATATACCGTAACGATTGTATGTATTGATGCACGGTAGCTTTCTATACTATTATATACCGATTTTACGAAAATGTTTTTAAACTGGGTTTTTATATGCACAAGAAACAAAATTTAGCAAATTAAAAAATAAAGTAATTAATAATTTCAAAAAAGTAAAATTTTCACTTTTAAATATTTTTGGTTTCATGATATTAAAATTATTAATGTATATCTAACATATGAAAACACTATAATTATATATTTTCTTTTGCAATACCTGTTCAAATTGGTATAACATGAGCTTTTGTGCTAAAAAAGTGTTCAAATTTAGCTGGCAATGTATTTTACACTACTAATATGCATATTTTTGATTCTTATATTAATACAAAAACTAGAAGTTTTTTAATAAAAGAAAAATATCCAAATTACTTTGATACTAAAAAAATATTTAATAAGTTGGGTCTTTACAACAGTAGATTGCGTATTTATTTTTTTGCGTAGGGTAGAGGATCGGGATTCGTAGAGATCGAGATTCGAATCCTATACGAACCCAAAAAGAATAATGCAGGATCTAAATCGTGGAATCAAGACTGACCAAATTTACATAATTTATGTAATTATTTCTTAAAGTCGTATATAAAACCGAAGAAATCGGTGTATCTAATAATATGTGTTCGTTACTAATTTATAAAAAATATTAACGCATTTTGTATTTTTTCTTTACATTTGTTACCTTTGTTTTATTTCTATTATGCATTCAAAATTTTTTTTAGCAAGATCATGTTCTCCGTAAAAAAGCCAACATACTGATCTTCGATCGTTATTAAAATACGGAAGCAAGAAACTACATTTTCTACAACAGGTAAATGATTCGATAAAGAATATTAATCCTAGTAAACGATACGCAAAAAACGGTTTTTTACAAAAATTCGATCCTCATCCCTATTACAAGTTCTTAAAGGCTTTTGATTAATAAAATTACTAAGAATATTCTTAGCTCGTGAATACAACTAAGAAATAGGCAAAGAGAGGGGAAAATATTTTAAAAACTTTATTAAATCATAATAAAAGTAATCAGTTGAAATAAATTTGATAACATCAAATTGCGTGGTTCTGAATGATGCAACCTGGTCTTACAAAGGATACGTGAGCAAACTAATTACCAACATACATGGAAATTAGGGCCTCTATCCCCGGGTACCCGGGTATTTGACAAAAAAGCAAGTTTTACTACCCCGGGTTTTTTCCGGGTTACCCGGAGTTTTTACAGATAAGGTCAATTTAAAGCGTTTTATATACAGTTGAGTAGTTTTAATGTATTTAATTGTATTTATTTTAAAATGCCTATTACCAAAAATAAGTTTTCGTAAAAAAAATCTCTTCTAAAATCTTACATATACAAAAAATCATGTCAAAAAAGTGTAGTTTGTACAAGAAAGGCATTTTCTCGCGTAGTATTTTTTTAGTAATATTTTATTTTAAATTATTCGTTTAAGTATGAAAAATTTGTTTCTTGAATTTTCATATGATTTGCGGTGTTATAAAAACTTATTTCAACTAAAAAGCTACATGCAATAAACGAAAAACACACTAATGTTTACAATTGTTTTCTGCATTATGTTTTACGATTTTTTTTATGAGTTGTAAGTACTTAATATTTTTCCTACTAGTTTCGATCTGTTAAAGATGCGCAAAATTATTGTATACTATTTTTTACAAATTTTTGATAGTAATTTGCATATAACGTCATTTAAAATTGCCTTGACAATACATTTTTTGAGACAAAAACACCTGTTAGTCATATATTATACACAATGAACTTTTAATTTTTGATATGCAACACAAATTCGATTTTTCTGTAAAAAACTTTTACGGTTCGTAGACTCATTTGTAAGTAATCATAACATATAGGTACAATATAACATTTTGTTGCATATTGTTTACTTTTCCTGTATTAAAAATATATAATTACAGGTGTGTATTGTTAAAAAACAAAAATTTATATATGAATGTTATTAAAAAATCCCTTACTAGAAGTTATACAGCAAAAAATAGCCTGCCAATATAATTGTAATATATTTGAGTTTTGACAATTTTGCGACAATATGTGTTCTAAGTAATCATCTCTTTGTTTATTAATAACCGCGTATTTATGCTAAAAAAGCTTTTTTGAGAATTTTTTTTTCTGTTACTGCTAATATATTTTTACAAAAATTGTGTACACGGTAAAAAAATACAATACATTGAATTAAGTGAATACAAGAAAGGTATAAACAAACTTTTTTGTGTTTACCTTTGTATAAAAAAAAATAACTTAACTCGGTAAAAGTTTGTGTTCTAACAAAAAAATAAACTTTGATATTGTGTCCTATTTTACAATTTTGTTGCACTTTTATATTTGATTTTATAATTTCGTGTTTTGGATGTTTTTTATTTGTTGTAGATGCATGCATACCAAACATGAAAGCTTACAACATACTTTTTGACATTTTATATACAAGTATAACACCCCAATTATGTTTGTTAAATAATAAGAACAGACAATAAAATGCGAAAAAATAGAGAAAAAATGCTGTTATCATGTTTTTCTGCATTAATCAAATATTAAAATGGTTTTTATTTGTCTTTCATGTCTATTATAAAATTTTTATAAGCATAAAGATGTTTATAGCAAAAAAATTATACATAAAAAAATAACGCGTAAATATAATCACAATGATCTTACAATTGCTAGTTGATGTGAGTATTTTTGCATGAGTAATGCCGTTTAAACCATTTTTATGTTATGTGTTCTATTTTATTCTATTATCTTATTTTATATATGATATACAAATGTTGATTTACACATAAAGAACTTCTCTTTTTCGTGCATTAGACTATTTTTAAAATTTTTCGAAACATATATTTTTTTAAGTTATATAGCTTTTTTTCTTTTTGATTGTAGTACAAATGCTTTAGACCAGCGTTTCCCAAACTATGGGTCTCGACCCTTTTTTGGGTCGCGAGAATTTTTTTTTGGGTCGCGAATTTTTTATTTATATGATTTTCAAAAAACAACTTACAAAAAA
>JAQFYM010001654.1:0-30708 GCA_034694785.1 Agrenia bidenticulata | reverse complement strand
CGTGATGACAGACGGACGGACAGACAGACAGACGGACATTGACATGATCCTATAAGCCCTTGGAGTCGGGCTAAAAATAGGTTTAATACATTTTCAAAAGAATTTAAAGATTCGTCCACACATTATGAACTAGGCTTTGAATCGCTATCGAGCTTGAGGTCGACTAATCTTAAGTACCCCTGCACACAATTTTTATTTAATTGATTCCATCAAATAATATTCATTTTCCATTATCAACAAAGTTATAATTTATTGAATGTCCAACAATCACTTTTATCTCGTTTTGATTAATTCAAGGAATGGTGAAATGTTTCGACTTTAAATTGATGATTGTTCCCTGTCAAAAGGTCCAACTATTGCCGTATCAATCTTTGCTGGTTCAAGTTTGACACGGCTTTGATTCCTGAATAAACTAGCAATTGGCCCTAGCCATCAAATTTTCCAATTCAAATTCTTGGAGAAACTCAGCTGCTGATGGTCTTTGGGATGCCCTTTGGGACATCCCTCTCGTCAAAAGGGGATGCATATAATCTGGACTTCCCACTAGTGATGGCCTCTCCCCCTTGAGAACGTCTCTTCGAATCTGGTGCTGATTCAGTTTTAGGAACGGTTCCTTCCCCGTCAGGAGTTCCACCAACACGATGGTAACCGAGTATATATCGACCTTCAACAGTTTCTCGAAGGGCAGACGCTCACCAGCCAGCACCTCAGGAGGACTGTACCGAAGTGTTCCCACTGCCTGAATGTCAGCCACAGATGATGAAGATCTCGAGTCTTCCTTGAGGCCTAGGCCAAAGTCCCCTAGCTTACAGTGGTTATAGTCTTCACAAACCTGCAATTATTCCAATAATAATAATACTATCCTTAAGTTGACTTTATAATCATAAATATAGTCTGACTAACCATGATATTCATGCTCTTGATATCCCTATGTGTGACTTCTTCTCCATGCAGATAAGCCAGGGCTGAGAGAAGGTCTCTTATCATCTGGAACTTCTGGATAAGCTCTAGTCTTCTCTCTTCCACATGAAGGACATCATGAAGGGACCCTGCGGCCATGAATTCCATCACGATGGCAAGATTTGGGGAAACTATGCACGCCCCGTAGAAGGTGATGATACCAGGATGATTGAGAGATGAGAAGACCTTGACTTCCTTCTGGAACTCCTCCTTCTTGGTTTGGGAAACCCGTTGGACTCGAAGTTTCTTGACAGCCACTTGATACTTCTTCTTCCAAATGGCGACATAGACGTCACCGAAACCTCCACCGCCTAGCTTTTCTCCCATGTCAAGGTCAGAAAATTCGATGAGTTCCCCATCTTTAAGCCATTCCGGGCGCTTGAGGTTTCCATGGTGTTGAGCCAAGCCGGCTTCATGTCGATGGATTATTCCCTTCGCCTTCTCAGCTTTAATTGTGCTTTCTAAGTCGCCAATCTTCTCATTCTGATACTTGATTATTTTTTGAAGAATCTCGCCCAAGTTGTCATCCTATTTATCAAAATCTTGTGTATAATAGATCTGTAGAAATTAATTATAATTCTTAACAATGATAAACAAACCTCGGGATCAAGATGAACCAAAGGTTTGAAGAGGTCTTCGTCCCTCTCCATGTTTTTACATTGCCGATTCTGTCGGGAAGAGACTGCAGCAGTTCCTACTTCCTGCCCAACCCGTCCCAGTCTTCTGTTTGATGCATTGTCCACGTAAGTTCTAGTAGTATTACGGGATCCAAACCCAGTGGACGAACTTTGGGGGGCAGAACCTAAAGATTTACCCACTCTGCCGAGCTGACGGTTGTAGGCATTGTCCACGTAAGTTTTGGACATCTTTAACGAAGTCATGCCACTGTAGGATGAGTCCGTTGACTTTGAGTGGACTGCAGAGCCGTGCTCCAGACCCACACGCCCAAGAGACCGGTTCGCTGCATTGTCCACATAAGTTTTGGATGAACTCGACGAAGGGCGGCCACTGTAAGATACGTCCGTGGACCTTGAGTGGACTGCAGAGCCGTGCTCCAGACCCACACGCCCAAGAGAGCGGTTCGCTGCATTGTCCACATAAGTGTGGGATGAACTCGACGAAGGGCGGCTACTGTAGGATGAGTCCGTTGACCTTGAGTGGACTGCAGAGCCGTGCTCCAGCCCCACACGCCCAAGAGACCGATTCATCGAATTATCCACATAGCATGACGAGCTTGAGTTATTTGACCCGTAAGAACTTCCACCTCCTCCTGAAGATCGTGAGATGACGGCGCTGCCATGGGTCATTCCGACACGCCCTGCCGCTCTGTTCGATGCGTTGTCCACGTAAGTTCTCGGCATCTTGATAGAGATATTTAAATGAATCAAATGGAGAGTAAGTACTTGTAACGTTATATTAGTTGTCTAGTTCAATGCTTGTAACTTGGAGTTGTGAACTGAGCTGATGGATGCTGGTTCGTTAGAACTTCGAAATGCGAATCTCTGTCTGGAGGATGCATGAAAGTTAACCTCGAAAGAGAATAGAAAAGAGTGATAGTGACTATTCTCAGTTGACAAAGAAGTTCACCTTGAACTTTAGGAATGGTTGCAAAAACACAGGGTTCCTCTAAATACTTGGTCAAATCACAAACACAAACTACAATTTCAGTTTTCGTATATTTCTAACAAGTTTTTTGTATTTTGAAGGAGTTTAAAAGTTTAAAGTAATTTTTAAATACATTTTAATTTTTTCAAAACACATTTACTTTGAGTTAAAGTACATAACGTTATTTTTTAAGACAAAATTATTAAAATTTTGTAAATTGGAAAACTAGTTAAAATGCATGTTTGTATTTTGTATATTTTGGGTATTTTAAATAAAAATAATATGTATTTTGGCCATTTCAGAAAAGTATTTTGTAGTTTGAAGTTCATGTATTTTGCCGAACCCTGGGAAAAGATAACGAAATAATCAATTTTCAAAATAAATGGTAGTAGAGTAGGGTAGCTTAGGGGATAAGCGATTGACTATGCACGTTTAATATTACAAGTAAGTCAAGTCGGGTTTATTAACTGAACTGCGTTTGTTTGAATGAACGAGATAAATAAATGCATAATTACTGTACCATACATCCTTTTCACATTTGAATTATGATAACCAACCTTTTTCCGGCTTTGATTAACTTTCAAGTGGATATTTCTCAAGGGGATAAAAAAATGACTGAAATATTTTATAACCTCCACAGTATGCACAACGTTCCTTGCTGATCCAACGGGACGGGATTATTCCAAGTATTTCCAAGAGTAGTAAAAACCGACCAACAACTCCCAGATTTTGATCCAACCCTATTTTTAAAAGTTTAAAATTTCTAAAATTTCAACACGCTTTGATCAACTGTTAGCTTCTGTGTAGATCCAGATATTCATGATTGTTGCAGGATGTTATCTGGCTTTTGTATTTGAACTTGAATGTGTCAAAAGGGAAATCTGGGTTGAATAAGGGATGTTGAATTTGCTATATACTCTCCTTCCGAAAAGGGTCTTCTAGTTTGATAATAATATTACTAGTTTTATAGTACCGTAACATACGCAACACTAACCTTCACCGACGAGACTGACCTTGCCTTGGACCCAAATTTGGAACTTAACTTCGAAGAAAGGAGAAAACAGAACGGGAAAAATTCCAACAGTCATAAAATGATAAAATCAGACCCACAATCCTCAAACGTTGGTGGAATGGATGACGGTATTTTATTTTATAACTAAACGTGAATAATAATAATAAACCTCCTGCCTACGTCTCCAACCAAGTTGCCCCAGTAAATTTTAGTCGGGACAAAGAAAACTAAATTATGTGTGCCATTTAGAATTAAAACCATAATCCCATTATATACTACCTTTCATCATGGTAACAGGAAATCCAACCCACTCGGCATCTTGAATATCAAGGGGTTAAAAGAAATTGCAGAGCTTATTCAATGAGTGAGTTGTAACGTAAGAGTGAGGCCTTGGAAATTATAGCAAAGACTTTAAAAGAGTTGCAAGTCCAGGAAACTAAAGATTTGTTTTTGAAGTGTTTCGAATATTCGAATTGACTTGAACTGTCAACCCTTGAAAACAATCTATATATTTGTCACGTCATGTATTTTTGTCCCTTAATGAAACCATTTAATCCTGGACCGGTGCTGTCTATCGGGGGGAATAATTTTTTTTAATTATTAGGATTGAATTTGATATGACATGTTCTTCCATCTAAAATCTCACTTGACTCACTTGACCTTTATGAGAGTATTTATTTAAAATATAAAATTCCCAGTCTATTCCATAAAGTCTTTGCTGCGAAAGAAGTAATTTCTCATTAAAGGAGATGCGCAATTTCCACCTTAAATGTCACCTACTACAATTATTTATTATTGTTGACCAAGGATTGAAATAAATTAATTGAAAATAAATCCCCTCTGTTCGTATTGATTTAGTCTACTTCTTATAATTACTTTACACATATTGGAACAAAGGTGTCCAAGTGCCAAACAAGGAAGTGAAGACTAGGTCAGGTTAGCAGCCAACTTCATGTTGACACACAACTATAGGATTTTAAAATTAAATTCACCCAACCCCAATTAATTAATCACCTTTGATTAGTTTGATTCCCGATTTCCTTCATCTAAATCTAACCTTACCTTTGAGAAATGTCCCTTTTCAGAGGTGGACTTTTAGTCGTCCTTATAATTGGACTTACGTGCTCAGGTATAATGAGTCTAATATAATAAACACAACATTTATTTGACTTGATTATTGTTATCCTAAACGCATTTTTTAATTTAAGAATTCACACAAGCAAGAAGTACAAGGCACAACCCTAGTCGCTCCTCTTCTAAATACCAGTCCACTGAAGAAGATTATCGCCGTGGAACCAAAGACGACAGGGAAGATTCTTACAAAACTCATCTAGGTATCCTAAAATCCTAACTCCAAACTGGATGAATCAAAGTTTTGAATGAAAATATTTTTATTCAAAAGGTACACGAGAAAAGTCGACGAGTCGGAGTGGATCACGACATTCTAAACATGACAAGGAACTTCATGAAATTATCTCGGACCACAATCGGAAGCGTCATGGCAAGAAGGGTAAGCAGTGTGTCTTCAAATATTCTCTTGGATTCGGTTAGTTGGTTAGTTATTTTTGAGTTGAATTGTGTTGTATTTGTCCATGGTTTTAGGGATGCATCAAGTAGGGCGGGGGGCGATAAGTGGGTTCTTCGATAGCATCAAGTCAACGGTTGGCGGTTTCCTGAGTTCGAACCCAGTGACGAGTTTATTGTCCTCCATTGTGAGCGGAGGAACTTCTTTCCTTTCTGGACTTTATGGGAAGGCAGCAGATCTTGGAAATGCGGCCGTGACGAAGACTCAAGGCTTCTTGGGCCTCTTGTCCGACAACGATTTCAATGTGGACGCTGCGGCTGTCAAGGACAACGCTGCTGACCTTTACTCTGGGGCAGCTTCAGCTCTCACAGGGCTTCTCTCCTCTTATTACTCAAAATAGCTCATAGGAAGTTTTTGAACCCTTCTAATTTATTTGACACTATTTTTTAGAATTAAATTAATTTTTGAAATCATTATTGATTCTACTCTGTTTGAGTTTGCTAAACTTTAAGGGCATTTTTTCATATGCTAGTGGCCGGTAGAGAGTAGTGACACGCCTTTGACCCTGCTTCAGTTAATTTATAAATCCATTCAATTTCCACTCCAATTGAGGTCACGGAGTTGCATTGTTCATCTGTTAAAACAATGCAGCATGTAATAGAGTGTCTATAGTAGTAATGGAATGACCTAAAATTGATGTTTCAAATCTGGTCAGTGCTGTAGAAGTCCTGTGAAGTAGCATTGCTTTATTTATTATGGAGATGGAAATGCAAAGCTCGCACAAACCCAGGTCGGAATTAAAACCACTTTCAACCGTTAAGTGATGAGCTCAATTCAAATTGTTAGTTGAGTCTTGATTGATTTATCTTTATTTTTAAGACTTTCCCAACTTAAAATAGGTGAGTGACAACACTGATGTACATGAAAGGAGTACTTGAAATAAGTTTTGTATGCTTAAAAGCTTTAATAAGAAATGAAATGCTAATAAAATGAAAGCTGTTGGGGTAATAAGACGCTAAACTCTGTATTGGGTAATTTTTGAGAAATAACTGTTAATAAAATGTAAATTTATCTAAATTTATCACCTTCTGAATATATTTACATTTGGAGCTCAACAAGTGAATTTCTAAGCGGAAAATTTCTCCCAACAATTTCAGTTTAATAAAGATTGAGGAGGAAACACATCAAAATCTTCACAATCTGCAATGACTTCAAATTCCGATTCTCTTCAAGGGTAATTTATCACTAAACTCCGCTTACAATCCAGATTAATAATTTCTCAGTTTGAAGTGTGTCATATTTTGAAGGGAGGATAATAGTGGGTTGGAAATTGAAGAGACTGGAGTCCAAGGAGCGAAGCAGGAGAAGAAATCCCCCGCAATGACCAAGACCGTCTCAATCGACACTGACACTGACGAGACCTACAGTCACAATTCCATTGCCCTTTGTCAACTAAGACCTGCCGTCTCTGTTCAAAATGCTTGCAAATCTTACAAGTCCAACAGTGGGACGCCGAGCATCGTCCTCAACCATTTCAACATGACCGTCCGCCCCGGCACCATGTAACAAATATTATTAACTTAAGGAATCGTGGAGGCCTAACAAAAGTCTTTTCTTGAATGGTACAGATACAGTCTACTGGGTGCCAGTGGGTGCGGCAAGACCACCCTCCTCTCTTGCATCGTTGGACTCCGGCACCTCAACGGAGGGCACATTCACGTCCTAGGAGCCAAACCGGGTACGAAAGCTAGTGGCGTCCCCGGAAAACGGGTGGGCTACATGCCCCAGGTAATCTGATGATGGAATGAGCGCATAGTTCAATAGAATTAAAAATTCAAGTGTGTCAATTCGTAGGAGATTGCGTTATTTGGGGAATTCTCCATACAAGAGACGTTCACGTATTATGGACGAATCTACAATATGACGGGGTCACAGATCAAGGAAAACATTGCCTTTTTAAGCGACTTCCTCAACCTGCCCCCGCTCTATCGACATGTCTCTACTCTCAGGTATCTACTTTTATTACGTCAATTAAATAGAGGAAACCTATTTGTGTTTCTAGACATCGTTAAAAATAAGGAAAGGATTTTCATGCAATGATTCCACTTGGGGGTCGAGTTTTATTAGCTAGCCATCACGAAGGGACGTAATGAGTTAGCTGGGGATTTACTCTAGATGAATAAAATGTTTTTTAATTAGCGGAGGTCAGCAGCGACGAGTAAGCTTTTCCTTGAGCTTAATCCACAATCCGGAACTATTGCTTTTGGATGAACCGACGGTCGGCCTGGACGCCGTGCTGCGGCAGAGGTGAATCGAGCTATACGAAAAATATGTAGCGACAATTGAAAATTAAAAATTAATCCACAGCATCTGGAATCACCTCGTGAAGCTCGTGGCAACCGGAAAAACGACCGTCATTCTAACTACTCACTACATGGAGGAGGCCCGTCAGTCCAATACAGTTAGCTGAATTTCGAATTATGTTGGTTACAATTAATTGCACATTTGTATAAATGTATTTTAAAATTAGGTTGGAGTGATGAGAAATGGACGATTGCTCGTGGAAGACTCTCCGAATCATCTTTTCGAAATTCATAAGACCAATTTACTGGAGGACATCGTCATGAGCCTGTGCGTCAACGACGGTGTTCATAAGAATGACCCAGCAGTACCCGTTGGTGTCAGTGGCCAGGACAAAGTGGCTGGGCCACATGCAAATTCCAATCCGTCGTCCAATGACCACGGGCCAAATAATTGGAGAAAACTCCATCGGGCTTCCGTCGTTTCTATCGGGCGCAATCAGAGTGATCGTATGGAACAGTTCCAAGATTCAATGAACAGAATTGCCACTTTGAGTGTCAAAAATCTGCTAATTATCGTACGGAATATTACGTGAGTGTTTTGAAGAAACTTGCTTTCGATTTTCAGGCCTTTTTTTCTCAATTTTGATTTTACTTGGCAGATTCCTCATCTTTATTCTCCTTATTCCGACAGTGCAAGTTATACTCGTGTGTCTGACCGTAGGGGGTGACCCACGGGATTTGAAGTTTGGGTTTATAAACCATGAACTAGCGTTTAATACTTCATGTCCTAATGTCCAGGGTTGTCCCTTGGAGGACAATTACAAGGGACTTGTTAGCTGTCAATTTGTCAACTCGATTGAAAAGGAATTTATTGAAATGGTATTTTATGATGGAAAATATTTTTTGAGACCAGTAAGTTATTTTGAATTTTATTTTATACTTTTAATTCCAGATTAAGTATAAGGACGTGGAGAGCGCGGTAGAAGATATCAAGTCGTCGAAAATATGGGGAGTTTTGACCTTTGCTCCCAACTATACGGCGAGTTTTAAAGAGCGCACTCTCTACGGTGGCAACACTGAAATGGGATCTGTTCTAGCTTCCCGACTACATTTGAAACTCGATATCTCAAGTTTGTCCTTACAAAAATTAGTTTGAAACATTTCTTTGGCTTTCTAAATCTTGTAGCTATTTTCAGACAAACAAATAGAGTCCCAGTTGTCCAAGTATTTCAATATCGCCCTTGCCAAAATGCTGAGAGTAATCTACATAAGCTGCCAGATCCCTCCGGAGAACTCCGAAGTGGCTATTCACGTAAGGGTTTTCATAAAAAAATCAATGTGTTTTTAACATACAAAAGAATTGTAATTTTTTTAACAATTTCAGTTCCACGATCCCATCTACGGAGACATGAAGACAAATTTTAAAAACTACATCGCTCCAAGTGTCCTACTAGGGTCTATACTTACATTTAAAAAGCCTTGTCTTCTCCACGTTTTATAGCGAAACTAAAATGGAAACGTTTGATTGAATGGACAGGATTTTATTTTTCTTCCCCCTCTCTTCAAGTGGACTGAACTACATAACGGAGAAGAAGCAGGGGACGTTAGAAAGGTCAATGGTGGCCGGGGTGACGACAACAGAGTTCATGCTCGCATACTCGGGTCTCCAGTTACTCATTGTGGTCATTCAGGCCTTGGTGGCCTTTGGAGTTCTTATCTTCGTCTTTGATATTCAGATGAATGGGCCGATAATGCTGGCTTTCAGTATGGCCGTTCTTATAGGGATCTCGGGGATTTCGGCAGGTATTCTCACTGTCAATTAAAATGGGCGTTGGGGTTTATTTGACACGTGGTATGATTTCAGGATTCTTGCTCTCCTTGTTTTGCACGGAAGAGATCGAAGCTGTTATGCTGTCCCTGGGGATGTTCTTCCCCAACTTGTTACTTGCAGGGATGGTTTGGCCCCTTGAAGGGATGCCGATTACTTTACAATACATGGCTTACGCCTTTCCTTGCACCTTTGCCTGTGAGACGATGAGGTCAGTTGTAACTCGAGGCTTGGGCTTGTCCCATCCTCAAGTTTGGCCGGGATTTGTAATCACTATTTTATGGATCGTTTTTTATTGGTTCTTATTCGCTGTGATCCATAAAGCTCAGTCTAAGCCTTAGCTTTCCTTATGAGCACATTTATAGCTTTCATTACGAGGAACTCTATAGAATTGGCTCACCTTTAGTCTTAATGAAATAAATACAAGGATTATATCATCAAAATTTGAACTTGACTACTTTATCATACAAACATTTGGATAGTTTGAAGGTTTCTTTATATTCAGCCCCTCCTTCTATTTGCCACCCTTCCATAGCTAATTATGCCATTCTCATACCCAAAATGGCAGTCTTTCTGGTCCGTTGATCCAATTTTAGGAGCTCGGATAAGATGAAGATCAAGGTCAATATGAAATAAGGATGAAACTTTATCTCAAACGGTCCAGTCCAGACCATTTCATGTTCCAATCTCTGCTCATGTAAAAAAATGAAAACATCACAGTCACCATCTTCATCTTTGAACAAGTCATTATTGCCTTCGCATTACTTCGCAAGCCGTTACATGTTTAATTTTCGATCAAGCCAGATCACCAGGCCATGTGATTCTTTTAGAAGAACAAGTTCATACAAAAGTTTCTCTAGCTCATAATTTGGGATGTAATTTATATAGTTTTTAGAAGAGTCAGTTTTTAAATGAAGTTTCCGACCCACAAAATTGTTTAAATTGGGCCTATCGGCTAACTTTCGGGGTTTCCACCGACTACTACTAACGGAAGAACAAAATTGTATTTTGAGTTGGGACAGACACTGTAATAAAGACAAATCAATCAATCAATCAATCAAAACCTACCGCAGGGGGTTAAAATTGTGCCTGTCGGCTAATTTCAGGTGCCGGCCGACGGCTGTCAGATAACATCAGGATCTCGTGGACGGGGTTACAAAAAATACCCTTTCTTATTTTCTTGGAAAAATTTCCATTTTTCGACTACCTCCAATTTTGACCATCCCAAAAGGATTCCCAGGTGATAAAATATTTAGAAGAAATTTAAAAGGCAGATTATGTACCGAAACCGAAAATTGTGACGTCGCAAATGTATGAGAAATCATTAGTATGTTAAATGTATGCTAAATCAGTTGGTCAACTTTTGGGTAAATGCTCGGCTTAAAAACACTGCAAGCCAATTCATTTTATTCACTAACCCTAAAGAATCCTATTAAAATACACACATGCTCAACTCTTGAAAAGTCCAGCTGAACTTGTTGCTATAAAAAATAGTATAAAGTCCACCTGAACACCACATGCCCAACTTACTTACAATCTCCTCAGTCTTCTTTAATAACTAGAAAAATCTTTTTCAAATCTTAAAAAACCCTTGAGATTTATTTTTTTTTAAATCCAAAAATGGTCTATTCTGCAGATAGCACAGGGAAGCCCACACTTTGCATAATCGGAGCTGGGTAATTGTTCTATTCTATGTCTTATTATAATCTTTTACGATTGTAAATACTTTGAATATTGATTAATTTATATTCATTCAATTAAAAGTTTTTCAGGGATTTGTGCAGCCATCCAATTAAAAAAGCAGATCCCTTCCATGGAATTTACTTTATTTGATGAGAATGATCAAGTGGGTGGTACATGGTATAACAACACCTACCCTGGCTGTGCACCCGACATCGGATCCCATCTTTACAGTTATTCATTTGAACCTAATCCGAGTATGTTACATTCGGATATTTAGAAACAATATGAATTAAATGTTTAAAAATAGCTATTGGAAATAGATTGGACGCATTCCTATTCTCCACAACAAGAGGTTCTGGAGTACTTGAAGGACATTGCCAATAAATATGAGCTCTACTCTCGTACTAAATTCAATCACACTGTAAACCGACTCATCTGGGACGACAACAAGTTGGGATGGCGAGTTAACATCTTAAATAAAAAGAACAACCAGAGACAAGAACTATTCTTCAATTTCGTGTAAGGTTCGTAAGTCAGTTTTTAATGGATTATCATTTAAATATTATTTAATTATAGAATAACAGCCCATGGGAGATTTCATTCACCCAAAATCCCTGAGGAGTTTCAAAATTTCCAAGGGCCAATGATGCATTCCGCACAATGGAACAATGAGATTGACCTTAAAGATAAAATTGTGGCAGTGATCGGTTCTGCATCCAGCGCGGCGCAGATTATTCCAAATATCGCGGGAAAGGTTAAGCGTCTTTTGGTATATCAGCGCCACGCCACCTGGGTTGTCCCACGGTACCAATTTCAGTTCCCTCAAATCGCCAAATGGGCTTTTTCAAATCTGCCGGCAGCGCGGTGGGCTTATCGGACTTATCTCTATTGGCTTTATCAAATGGGAGCACCTTGCTTCCGCCCTGGAACCGTTGCGAATAAATTCGGTGAGTTGGAACATTTGAGCTTTGATCATTAGCTTGAGATGATTTTCAAAATTTTGATTTTGGAATTTGTTTAATAGCAAAGCTTTTAGCTAAGTTTCACTTGTGGCGTCAAGTCAACGATCCTAAGGTACGAGAGAAGCTCAAGTGAATACTACCCGGCATTCAACAGGCCAAATGTGGAGTTAATAACTAGCAAGATCACAAAAGTAAAGGGGGATTCTTTATCGACAGACGATGGGAACGAAGAGCAGATTGAGGTAGACTCTATTCTAATATTCAATGGTAGGATGGTATTCGAATTGATTAGTATGGAGTATACTGTATTTGACAAATTGGGAAAATTACAATTTTCAAAAAATCGAAGCTTTAATTATTTTTATTCTCTTATTTCAAAATCAGAAAAAGATATTAATTTCAGCCATTCAAAAGGGTTCCCCACACGTATATCCCAATACGAGGCGACTGTCCGGGCATGTATACCACGACTTTTAGAACTTAAAAAAAGATTTGTAATATTTGTATCTCACACATCCGTTTCTGGATTTCGTTATTTGTAAAGGTTGAAACTTAAGTATCAATTGCTTATCATTATTTATGGGTTTTTAAACTGGTTAATAGATTCCAAAAATTACAGGGTTTCAAGAGCAAGGACTTGGTGTTAATATTTCAGAGTATCATTGAAAATATTGAAATAGTGAAGGTTTTTAAGAAAGTAAACTTATTCTCAAAGGTCCTTATCCTTGCTACCGGTTTCCGGGTTCAAGACAGTTTCGGATCGATGGAAATAATCGGGAAAAACGGGGAGAACTTATTCACCTCGTGGCTACAAGACCGACCTCGAACATACCTGAGTCTTATGAACTCCAACGCCCCGAATTTGTTCATCCTCCTAGGACCCAATACGGTCTAGCTAACTTTTATTTTCCTTAGCTATTAAATATATTCCTTTATAAATGTTGGAATTCAAACTGTACAGGCAATAGGATACACATCCATTCTATTTCCTCTCGAGTGTCAAGTCCACTGGGTGGTCACTCTTTTAAAAGAATTGGATGAGAATGACTGGAGATACGTTGGAGCTAAAAGGTGTGCAGAGGACAAGTACATGAAGGAACTGGATGGGCGACTTCAAAATACGATAATTGGCTCTGGAAGTTGTGGAGATTGCAACACGTGGTACCTCAACCCTCGGGGACGCGTCACGGAATTGTTTCCTGGCACAACCAAAGCCTTCTGGGACAACACTCAACAAGTACAACTAATTGATTTAGAACTATTTTAACAAAGATCATTGTCTAGACACTCCAAAGTTTCGCTATCATATTATTGACAATTGGGATTAATATTGGCATTTTCGTAATATTTTTTAAACTCTTCTGATGCTGTTGCAGTGTAAAAATTATTCCAAATAAATGTCCATCCTGCACAGTCCTTGTGAAATTCATAATATGTATTCAAGGATTGTTGTTGTGATGCATGCCATATCCTTCAAAGAACGATAAGGCAGGATCTCTTATCATTTAGTGGAAACTGCCATCCCTGACGGCATTAATGATAACAGTTTTAACAGGAAAAATAGTTGAGATGATTGGGGTCACCTTCAATCCACGTAATCCTCCTCATAATCCACGGGGGGGGGGGGATAATAAAATCATCCTCAAAGCCACCGACACAATGAACTAATTATTATTTAGCTAAGTTTTCAAAGAGTTGACCTTGCTTTTCCACCACCTCGGCCTCTACTCATTAAAAAATGCATTGATTTTATTTATCCACGATTTAAAAGAAATGTGTCAATAGATATTATGGGACGAGTAACATGGAAGGATAAACGGTGCTTCGATTATGGAATTTTTTAATTTGACTTTTGAGATTAAAGCATTTAGCTCATATCTGTACTTGTGATTGTGCTTAAATAATGGCGTTGGCATTTCCAACCGTTTATTGAGAGATTAAATAATAAAACACTGCTTCATTTTTCTTGTGCATCCCAACATTTAGAATTGGATCAGTTTCATCATTACGAGTCAATTCCAAGTTTCTTCCTTCAATTTTCGACCAATAGACTTTATAAGTGCTCAAGAGTTTAAGTAAACACAGTTTACAGCAATGGCTTCTGAATTTCGAAAACATAAGCTCAATTACCTTTTCGACACATTTTTTGGTAGGCGAGAAGTTACTTAAAATTATGCAACTCCAATATCAAAGCTCTTTTATTTAGACTGATTCGGTTATTTATTTATAATGATATTTATTTCATTGCAAAACTCTAGACGTGAATAAAGATGGATCAATTGAACAAGACGATTTCGAACTGGTAGTTGAGGTAAGGGTTTCATCATATTAGTCAAAGGTTATTTAACCAAACTAGTTCAACTCCACTAATATGATGCGTTTAAACAAAATTTTATGTTGCCTTATTACTACCTAAAACTACATAGTTAGAAATGAACGAATTTGAATTAAATGGAAAATTATATACTCGTTTATATTCTCACAATTTTGTTAGAGGATCGCACAGGGGCGGAAGTACGTGAAGGGGGACAGCAACTATACGGATTTGAGCGATCGTTTCATTCAAATCTGGGTCAAGTTGCAGCAGGCAGCGGATTCGGATGGCGATAATCAGGTTTTCTTTACAATTAGTGGTTTCGGCTGAAAAATTTTAACTATTCGACTGATCTCATTTCTGTCAAACTGTCGACTCGTCAAAACAGTCGGTCATGATTCAGTATACACCATAACGAGGAGCTAAATCTTGCTCTTCGCTATTTTCCTATCGTCAAACGCTACAGCCTTATCTCACTGGCTCAGGAGCATAGTTGTACAACCCCCAAGACACCGTGCACCGACCACTTGTGGTCCTTGCTGGTGGTCGGTGGCATTTGAACATCTGTCTGGTCGCCCAACTATGCTCCTGGAAGACTAAATCCTGCTTCCTGCTATATCGTGTTATAACCCATAAGTATTTCTCAAATTAATTTACGCTAATTGATTTTTTTCTTTCAAATTGGAAATGGGAAATGTTAGGTGAGTCGAGACGAATGGGTAAAGCTGTGGGAGTCTTCTGTCTCGGATGATTGGAAGATCCTGTACATGGAATTTATGTTCCGGCTTCAAGACACTTCGGGTAAGTTTTTTGTAAGTTTCATGTTTTGCTTGCAAATTTTTTAAAAAACGAAACTCGCTTGTAACTCGATCACGAATTTGTTGCGCGGCGCAAATAATTACAACCGCTGGACGTCGATAGGTTCATTTATGGGATAATTTCCCTTTAAATGTGCTATTCAGCTTTAAAATCGGGCAAGTATAGGTGTTGAGGAGGGATGCAAGTAAAAATAACACAAACGGACAAACTGACATTTCAACCAATTGTAAAGTTAGATACATATAGTTGTGTCTTGAGAATCTCGTATTTTTGCTCGGGATTGATATCTCTGTTCCATCTAGGTGATGGAGAAATTGAAGTGGAGGAATTCAACGAGATTTGTACCGCATTTGGCGTTAGCGTTCAGGAAAGCACTGAAGCGTTCAATAAAATTTCAAAGGTATTGTTTAATGAATAAATCTAACTAATTGAGCTCTTGTAATTCTGAAAATTAATAAAGCTGAATTGAGATTTTATTATTTCATAATTTTAGCAAGGGACACAAGCTGTGGACTTTGGATACTACAGTGAACTATGGAAAGAATACTTCACCACAGAAGATGCCACCGCACCGGGCAACTGTCTTTTCGGGAAAACCTCATTTCCATAATCAATTGAATAATTTTTTTAACATTTAGCTATTGAAGAGTAAATTCTTATTTCATTCCAATATCATATTGATACACAAATTATGCATATATTGCGACATTTCCAGTTCAAATATCTACTCTACAGTCTCGGTATAATTATTATATGTCTAAATGCCCTTCGTTATTCTACTAAAACATACTTTTCCACCATTACACCTCTCAGATCAACTACAGATCCTTATCCAGTAGGTTGGAAACGAGTTTTTATTAGAATTGATGAATTACGTACCGGTCAAAAGGTATTCTTTAGTAAAACGTGTGATACCTTTTTCGAAAGGCGTTTCACAGACAAAAGTAAAAAAAAATCCCAATCCAACAGAAACAGGTCAAAAAGTCAATATTTTGAAAACTTGAATACTATCTCTTTCGAAAGAAGCTCAAGATTTTATAATTCCTCCCATAGACTTGAATAGCAGAAAATTCCCAAAAAAAATCCAGGGAATAAAGCCGACTTGTTGATTGAACCGGTTAAGTTGGTATAGACACTTGCAGTTCCCCTCTGTTCTCCCATCGGGTTCAAATGTATTTAAATGTACAAACTACTTTTTTATCCCTGACTCAATCTTTGCTCACCTCGTTTCGAAGAGTGAGCGTGGATCATAGAATTATATGCTGAATGTGTGGATTGATGTTGCTCGGGGTATTAGAGCCGTAGAAGGAGAATAATTTAGTTCCGCTGTTCATTATAGAAGAACATGGTTGAGTAGTCTCGTCTCTCCAAGTCTCAACTCCTAAATGCATAGGAAAATCCCTCGGGCGATCAACCAAAGGCTTAAACCCTAGTGTGTTATGCTAAATTAGCTTAATCCAAACTCTATCTATCCAGACAGTTCCAAGGTCTTGGTATTATAATACTCCAGCCTCTACACCACCACCATCATTAATAGCAGACAACCACTTGTGTACATATACCAAACTTGTAGATATTTACAAGAAATAAATATCATTCACCTCCAAACTGGGCATGAAAAGTTGAGCCGTATAGTTTAACGCAATTTAATGCTAAATATAAATTCCAACACAGTTGGTTCATTAGTCATACTTGACTTGTTTAGTATTTGTGTTTGGATTTGAAATAGAATAAAATGTCCCTGAGTTGGTCCAAATGCTCCAAAATTCTAGTCATATTCTGCAACGTCTTCTTCTCATGGGTAAGTAAAACTCCCGGGTTTTTAAAGAATCCCATACGCAATTGCTTGTAAGAGATTTGAACTGATTCAGATATCGGGGGCCTTGTTGGTGCTGTTTGGGGGGGTTTACCTGTACGACCCTAGCTACCTCCATTACTACACGGTGATCACAGTGAGCGTCTACCCGCAATATTTGTTCATCATCTTCGCTTTAAGCGTCATTGGCCTAGGGGGTTTCATAATCACTCTCGGATTATTCGGATGCTTCGGCACTCTTTGTGACAATCGGTGTATTGTCAAAACAGTAAGTGTGGGATTTTATTACTTTTACATTTCCAGGATTTAATTAGTTTGTGCATGTTGATTTTTTAGTACGTGTCACTTTTATTTCTCGTATTTCTTGTGGAAGCCGGGTTGGGTGGATGTAGTTTGTACCTCTACCTTACATTTCCATCCACTGACTTGCAGTCCAATTTGTACCATGAAATAACTGAGATCTACGGGGTTACTAATACAACTCAGCACAACTTTAATGCTGCAGTGGAGTTTACACAAACCCATGTAAAGTGTTTATATGTTTTATTACATTTAATTTAAATTATTAATGGCTCATGTTTTTAAATTCTTCCAGCTTCACTGCTGTGGAGTTTTTAACTACCAGGACTACGACTGGAGCAAGTGGAAAAACTTGGCTGAGAATTCCGAGTTAAAAGTTCCAGGCAGTTGCTGCTCACCAGATCCTATCGTTCCTGAGGTGTGGAATTTGGAAAATTTCAAAGAATTCGAATTTAATTTGTTATAAGTTAATTTATTTTTAATAATTTGGAATATTTGAAATCTATTTAATAATTTAACAGATTCAGGAATCAAGTGAACTGGTCTTGGAGGGGGTAACGGAATCTTCATCGGAAAATTGGACTAAATGTCAATCTGGTGACCCTATGGAGTCTGACGCTTATCTTTACGTTCAGGTTCGCGTTTGGCACTACTTGGATCAATTAATTGAAATTGTTATTTGACAGAATTTAAAATCAATAATTATCTACTTCAGGGATGTTGGTCTCAGCTCGCAGAAATAGTTCGGATGAACACCCTTTTTGCAGCAATACTTTTTGGAGCATTAGCCCTTCTTCAGGTATTAAAATAGCCAGATTAATTATATAAACCTTAAGAAATCACAATCTTAAGAGATTTTAAACAATGTCTTTGCTCATAGATTTTGGGAGTCATATTTCCTGTCTGTTGGGTCAAACGAAATGAAAGGAAATTACGGCTAAACAGAAGAAACACGAAACAAGCCATACCTCTTCTGTGACCTTGTGACCTTAGCCAGTTCATTCAAAGACTAGAATCCATTTTAAAGTTTCATTTCGTCATGTGATTGCTTTTAGACTTTAATACTAATAATATTTATTACCCGGTGGCTTATATGTTTAGAACAAAGGGTTAGTGCACATTTTTGAGTGATAAAAGTTGAAAAAAATCGAATTTCAGACTGAAAGTACTTTTAGAAAAATGGGTAATATCCACCATGAACAAGTGAAGATAGCTATAAAGCCAACTTTGTAAATATCCTGTCGTTTAATTAACATTTACAAGTCTTATAATTAAACAATTAAAAATTTCAATGAACTCAGAAAATGCAATAATTTATTAACTACCAATTGATATTTCTTGAGTCAACAAAGTTTTTAGATTTCATTCATAACATTAAGAGTTAGCCATCGGTGCCCGCTGTAACGGGCATCTCCTAGAAAATATAATCAGCCGCCGGACCCGCCATTATTATGGGCATCGCAGAGACGTCATGAAATTTTATCATAGAGTCTAGCGGTAGATTCAATTGGCCACAGTTCTTTGAACTTTGAACTTTACTGTTATTGTCTTTTCGATTTCAAAACACTAACAATTACTTGGTAACGGTACAGAGAGTTCTCTGGTCGTTCTGCTTTCTTTCTTCAACGGACCTACATTATGGCTTGCACTTTTCTCTTGTCGAATGTAAATTTTAAAATAAATAAATTTAAATTAAAAAAAATTGATTCCATGATGATCAGTATTATTTACTGGATTTTTTAAGACTAATGGTTCCTCATTTGGCGTTTATTGCCGTTTATCAGTAAAAACACTCGCATTGTGAGTTGATGTTGAGGGTATCATTTTATCTCTTTTGTATTTATTATTATTGTTCAGCTTATCTTTATGTAATTATTATTAATATCTTTATGTAATTATTATTAATTTCTTTATGTAATTATTATTAATATCTTTCTTAATTTATGATGACTCATTTTACTCAAAACTTAAGGGCGATCATCCAATTCTCCATATAAAAAGCTCGTAATATGTTTGACGTTGAATTTGAATGATAACATTGTCCGAGAAAACTGAGCATAACATAACAAGGTCAAAAAGTCATTAATAAATGATAAGAAGATGCTCGAAATATCTGCATAACTCAACTCATCTTCATTCTCTGAAGATTTAGTTTTTTGCTATCACATATTTTATTATATGCCAGTGAAGATTTATTATACTATTGGTATTATTGGTAAGTCAAAATTCAGCTATTTTTCAAATATAATTTAATCTAAATCTCAAAGTAATTCTTCAACGTCTTAAAAATGTAAAGATTTGACATTTAAGCATTTTAGTAAAGCCAACCTTTGCCAATATAATTAGGAATGTAACATGGCGCAGATAAAATTCCTTTTTACAAAACTCACAGATCCAGCGGGTTTAATTTTCCAATTCTTCTTCTAATTAGTATTTAATTTTAATTTTCAAGGACCACATAGACCTTGACAATGAGAAGAGAGACAATTATTTTTGTTCTGGTGGTGGCGACGTTGACGCTTGTTAATGGTGGATGTTTTGAAGATTGGAGTCGATGCAGCTCTTGGTCAAGTCCATTGACAGGGATCGCTTGGCAAGACTGCAACAATCGCTGCAAGTGTAAATACAAGGAAGGGGGCAATTGTCAATCTTTTCAGTCCCCCACGGGCTGTAGTACTTTGGGTCGAGAGTGGTATTCTGCTGGCGACACTATTATGCAATGTGTTTGCTATGGATCTACTACTGACCGAAATTGGTCTTGCGCTTTTAAAATTTAACTTTACAATGAATCATTTCATGCAATTATGTTAACATTTATTTTAGTAAAACATCCAACTGATGTATCGGTTCCAATAAAACATTTAAAACTATCCTCATCTTTTTGATTCCATCCTATTTCTGATGTGTCACTACGATGTCAGTACAATATTTACAATGTGACATTCACAAATATGCCTGGGTGGGAGGCCAAAGTTCCTGGCGACATTTATGCATATAAATATATTTGAAAGTGACAAAGCCTCAAAAACAATTCCTGTAAAGAACCACCACCAATGCACGTAAAAGTAAATGTGGATTTATAGATCTACACCTTGGTTTAATTAAAAGATTCTTTGCTCGCATGATGATTGCAAATGAACCGAATTGGTTTTATAATAATATTGCTCATACAGACAATGGATATTCTTAATTTAAATTTAAAAGTTTAAAATTTAAAATCAGTTTCACATTTGTCTCCAGTCAGGTTTGCCCCCCCCCCGGAAATTCAAAATCCTTTCTTAGATTATCTACAAGCTATAAAAATTGAATAGCTATCTTAAACAAAATATAATTGCACTTTACTGGTAACCTCAGAGTTTTCTAAAACAGCCATGTAGGAAGATAAATTAAAAAGTTGACATAATCCTCATAACGTTGTCATTCACGAGCTGATCCACATCTCTACCCAGATGATAATCAAAATGATTCCACAGCGTAAAGTTCACCGGCTCATTTAAGACGACATTAGGGAGCTCAGAGGCGAGTCTCATCACATCCTAACAAAATCCAACTACATTAGTAAACAAGTTTTTAAACCGTGAGATATAAAATGAATGATATAATTTCATACGAAAGGGCTAACAACAGCATCGTTAGGTCCCCAAATTAATGCCACAGGGACGGTTGTGGTGTTGAGGGAATATTTAGGAGGATAAGGCTTCCCATACACCATCACGTTTTTACGGTAGCCAAAGTCATACTCTGCATAAACTCCAGTGTTGATCATCTGAATTATATGAGCTATCGTTCTAGAGGATGTGGGTGAAGGGGTGTGGCTGTAGAATATCGGGATGAGTTTCTGAAGAATAAAAAAGCGTTCTTAGAAGATGACATTACGGGGTTTGTTTGATTATTGTACCACTTGCAGTTGAGGTAAATCCCATCCCGCATACAGGAAATTAATGTTGGCACAAATGGACTCGGAAATAAAAGTATTTGAACAGAATGCGGTGCCTAGGCCGTTGTAGAGATTTTGGAGCCATGGTGGAAGAAACTCCCCATTCCCAATCAAATCCATGAAACCCTTAAGTTTTCAAAAATATTTAAACTTTTGAGTTTCTACAATCCCATCAACTTTTGATTTCATTCATTTACAACATACTTTAAGTATTCGCTGAAAGGGGGCAACAAGTTTCGGGAATCCCATCATGTTGTTTATGTAAACAACTGGGGCAAGGGCAATCATAAGCTCCACCTTTTCATTATATTCCGGTTGGATGGAGGTCATTGTCCAAAAGAGCGTAGTTCCCATTGAGAATCCAATGTATTTTATCTTCCGGACCCCCGTCACTTTTAACACGTAGTCAATTTCCGAAGGAATGTCATATTTTGCCATTTCGTGGAAACTAAGGGTTTAAATTAATCTTGTACAGTCCCTTGGCATAGGAGGACAATTCTTTGACTAAAAGAGACTAACAGAGTCTAAATAATTTTCAAAACCTGCAAAATAATTGGTTTCAGAATAGATGAAACATACGCACGCGTTTGACTTTGAAAATTCAAGGCTGAAGAAGCCAAAAAAAAACTAAATATTACCCAAACTAACCTCAAAAAAAATCTAAACTTGCATTGAATAAATAATCAGATTTCCCTACAGAGCCTGCACAAAGTAATTAATAATGGTCTCAACATGTTGGGAAACTCTCAGTAACATTGTCAAGAATTTATGGTAGATAATAAATGTAGTAGTCCCATGTGTCCCTAGACAATCTCAATAAATTGCCTGTTGGCATTGAATTTGACGAGCATGATCTCAAGTCCACACCATCAAGAATCAACTCATCCCTTTGGTCAAAAAGGCTCAAGCCAAATCAACATGTGCAATCAATGCCCAAAAATCTCAACACATGATAATTTTTTTTACAATAGTCGGAAAACCCATCTCACATTTAAAAAAAAGTTTACCTGAATTCCCAGTAACTTCTGTTATTCGTTTTCATAGTAAGATGCTCCCTGGAATACGTGTTACCTCTCGAATTTCCAAGCCAAATATCCTATTAAAATAATATTGACCTTATTGACCTTCAACTAGAATTAAGATGCCAAGATCATATACAAGAACTATTTTACTTCATTTGATCATCTCATTTTAATGGATGTAATTGTGTTTTCTTGACTTGCAATTGAAGGCATTTCTCCAAGGATTTGTTTGTGTTATGAAAGTAAAGAAATTAATAAGCTTAAGCAGATATCCTTGTTAAATGACGCAAGCAAAACATACGCTCTTTAATTATAGGGGGAGTAAAAAATAAAATAAAATCTCTCCCTGAATTTCGGTAAAAACGCTAAATTTTCTTACCCATCCCGAATCTGCAAGTCTCAAAGCTGAAAATATAAAATGTTAATTTCCTTTGCATTAAAAAGTATTGTACTGTGTATTTGAAGTGCAGAAACATAAACTCCTCATCCAAATTTTAAAAGCTCCTACTTACCCAATAGTTTCTCCGGAGTGTTCATGAACCATTCGAATGAAGAGGCAAAGAGTCCATGTTGTAAAAAGACGACGGGGCGCGGACGGTCTTTGCCTCCTTCCACTCTTCCGTAAGGTATTCGATGCATTGTTAAAATATAGCCGTCTGGAGTCATCACTTTATGACTCTCCACCGGATATCCGTGTTTTTTTATTATCTCAGGCTAGAAATAACAACAATACCAATATTAAAAGTCTCAAAAGATAATAGTGCCCTATAACGAGGATAGACACTGATAGAAAAATTAAATTACAAGCCAAAATAACGTTCAAGCACTTACTGTAGTTAAGAAAGATGCAGAATTCCAATTACTTTGTTTTAATACTTGTCTAAGGTCAGCTAAAGTTTTTATTTGAGATTTAGAAGTTTCAAACTCGAATGGAACTTCGCATTTCATCCCGAGTGATGAGAATGTTACAAATATTAGAACAGATATGAAAGTCATTGTTCAAGTTTTTATAAAAATACTATTTTTCTCCCCTTGATTTAAAATTGGGAGTAAATTATTTATCAATACATGAGTCAGTCTAGTGTTTTCGAAATCTATAAATTGTTGAAACTCAATGAAATAAACAAACAATGATATCTGAGGATCAAGATGAAGATGAGATCTCATCTCTAACACCACGGCTTCAATACTGAGTGTATAATAATCTGTCGTGAATTAATAAATCCAGTGACAGTTACTATATGCTCAGGGATAATTTCAAATTATCCTAACTTTTAAAACTACTCACAGGGGTTGCATCTTGTGGTTCCATTGTTGTCATTTCAATTTCACATGCTTATAAGCAGCCGAATAAGATACCTTTATGATTTACATATGCTATATAGATCAGCAGATCCTTGTACAGTTTATACAGGATTGGGAATAGGAGAAGATAATGGAAGCTGATCGTTTTTGGAAAGGAAATACTAAAAAGTGGTTGGCAGCCTTACCTTGCGTAACAAGTATAAAAACTACAAGGACAATTTTGGAATAAATTTGAGCAATTGGAGCTGGTACATATCAATGAAAGAATTGGAATCGGTATGCAAAATATCTGTAGTATATAGTTATATTGCATACGTATGATCAAACCTGGATGGCAAGAGCACAGTTTCCAACAATAAGAATTTATTCAGTAGTTGGTCTCGTCCATTCGACACCTAGTTTTTTTTACATCAAAATTCGTTTAACGTTTTTCAAAGAATTGAATTTCATTTTTTATTGGGGAATAAATAATGCTAGTAAAAATATTTAAATAGACTTTAGTATGATTTTTAATCAGTTTTACTGAAATTGCCAACACTCTCATGAACGGAATTGTTATTTATTAGTTCTGGCCCCCTCTGCTCCGGGCACTGCTAATTGACATGGAATCTATGGATTCCATACAATTTGACGAATCAACTAATTTGTTGTAACCGTAAATGGTCTAGCATGCACAAACTAGGTTTAATACATTTTAAATATTCGTCCACACATTATTAACTAGTTTTTGAATCGTTCTCCGGCTGGTTCCGTCTGGGAAATTATCCCGATTGAAGTTACTAACACTCGTGATGACCCATCCATACTCGTCGTTGTATCCAGGTCCCCTCCAAATTGTGGCATGCTGTACTCCTCCAAATCTTAAATTCGTTACGGCCGTACTTTTGAAACTATTTATCTCTCGTCTAGCCTCACCGACTCGAGTAATAACATCCGCCTGTATTTCATGACCTCGTGATCTCACCAATTCCAACTCACTTTTGACAGTTGTGAAAGAAATCTCAATGGAAGTCAGGCGTCGTCTAAGCAGTTGGATCTCCCCACGGTTTTCTTCGATGGGAGCTTGAGACCCTTTGAACTGGCTGGACAACGTCTCTAGGTTTTCGTTCAAATTGGACATGGTCGTTTTCATGGCCACGGACAAACTTTCAAGCAAGTCGGTCTGTTCTCGAGTGGAATTGAAATTGCCGTTGACCTCTTTTATGAGTCCCTTGAGTTGTAAAATTTCCCCACCTGCCTTGTCAATTGGGGATTTTAATTGTGTAATTTGGGAATCCAGGGATTTCAACTGCGTTTTCATCGTGTTGATGTCTTCTTTTATTTTCTTGGTCTCATCTCCTCTTAGATCAATTGGTTCGGAGTGGAGGCACATGTCTTGCATTTGCTGGATCAGATTATTTGTGGATTGAACAGTGTTACCCGCTTCTATTATTTTATCTTGGGAAATGAGTAGCTGGTGTATTAGATCTTTTAGTTCCTGGATTTCGATGTTGTGTATCCCAAGTTGTTCCTTCTGAGCCTTCAGTTCCCGATTTGTATCAACCAACTCTCGTTTTGTGTCCATAAATTCCCGATTCGTTTCCATCAAATGTATCTGCAAATCTTGAACGGGAAGTTTCTGAACATTTTGACAAACAACACGCCGTTTTTGCTCACAAGAAATCACTTGCCATTTCCCACGGTTGGTCAGCTCGTCAAGTTGTATTTCTGCACATTCATGTAGCTCTTGGGATGAAGAGTTAAACGTGGATTGGATGGGAAGGTCAGGATTTGCAGAAGCCCAATTCCTGTACTCGGTTATCAGTGAAGGGTCACTGGCCACATGGGTCATGGATTCCCGGTAACTTCCTGGGTAGTCAATCCAAACGTTTTGTGATCGATGCTGAAATAAATTATTCTGAATAAACTCTTGTTCCTCTAAGGATGCAATTGTTAATAGAACTGAAGGATGCTTGCGACCGGTCAGACTTTCAAAAGGCACAAGATTGTGGCAAAGTTCCGCCGCTTCTGAGAACTGGACGCTGACGTCAAAGACTTTGTAACATTTTTCCTCCTTGTGTGGAATCCAATTTGGGCCTATGCAACCTCCATTGGCTTTGGCTCCTGACAAAATACCTGAAAATACAAAATAAGTGTCGACAATCTATGGATGAAACTGTTGCACTAATTATTTTTATTTAATTAAAGTTAAACTCGATTTAAATACTTGAACAATTTATAAAATTTTTAAAGCAGTTTACCAGTTAGTATTAAAAAAATGTTTAAAAAACTGCGTGCTTTTATTCCCGACATCGGTTTAAGCTTTTTGTGAAATAAGTGGAAGGATGTCAGCTATCAAGTTTTTACCGATCTGTACTGCTACGTACTATTTCTAGTAATGATTGGAAGCCCAAGTTTATGTACCCAAGTTCCAAGTTATCTTAAAATTATGTGTCAGGTTAGATTTTCATCCTTTCAAAATGAATGAATGTTAAGTTTGTTCGTTGAATAAAAAGGCTTTAAAAGAAAGCGTTGAAATTCTAAAGTATGATAAGATAATTCATGGAATTTATTGCGGGGCGGATTTTATGCGTCAAACATAATCCGGCCTTTCATTATAAAGTACGAACTTGATGGTCTGTGTTAAACTCAAATTGCATTAGTAATGAACTTTGGTAATGAACCGAATAAAAGTATCAACTCTTATGCTTCAATAAGATGAATATGATGATCCTGAACTGATAGATCAAAAAGGAATTTGTTTCTCGCTTGTAATGAGTGGAGTCGGCTGGAGATTTAGAATTTTTATAAAATTTGAAAAATGTTCTAAAATGACAGCTCTTATCGTAAAATTACATAAAATATTGTTTGAAACTAAGTTTGACCTTGTATGAAGCTCCTCTGACCTTAATTTGGTCATAACAGACACAAAGTATTGCAAATGTGGTGTCATTAAAAATTTATTCATGCCTGCTTTCATTATTATCAAAAGTTTCGTACAAACGAACTGGCCATTCGTAGCTGTAGGTTTTTAACAACCAAGGATGCACCTTATTATTATTTATATTCCTTTAATGCTGTTTATTACTGCAATATTTTTGAATAGAATACCACAGAAATTATTGGCCTCACATATAGTATACAGCATAAGCCAAAAAATCCCAATCGTTATGCAATCCCAAAATTTTTTTTTTATTATCAAAGAGTAGGAGTAAATTTGTTAAAAACTTCCCACAGATTAAAAGTGTCTTTAAAAAATAAATAGTAACTCTGATAAATAATTAGTAAAATCCTATGGATTTTTTTTGCAAAAGCTACGCCAAACGAAATCCAATAATCTTTCTGGACGAGTTGGTAGAAAAGCCTGAAGAATGGACTAGTGTCGGCACAAAAGCTTGTTAATTAAACGACTGAGAAAACAAAGAGTTTATGTGCATTCCATACTTTGGCCAGAAACATTTCTCACGGCCTTGGCCTTCATTTCCGTGTTCGTTCTGGTGACCGCTCAACAATGAAAAGGACTCGACAGACCGTGACTAACTTTTTAACTAATACCTCTCAGCAGTTAAAAAAAAGAGCGATGAACTAAGCGGATTAAGAATTAATTATTCAATTTATCCTCCTACTCCCAACTCTTCTTCTCCAGTCTCCAGAGGGGCATGAGAATTTAATGAGAATAATATTAGCTCATCATGCGAGTGATGCTTATCTGACCAGGATGGACGATCACATTTTCGTTTTCACTTATCTCACATTATATCATGAGCTGTGTAGGGACTACTACTATTTCATAACAATGTTTATCGGATTATCATCGTGTATAGCTGGAACTGTGCCATGAGATTTAATAATACTAGGCTTAACTCCTGTTCCATACATTTTACCTGATCCTATCTTGTCTCAAGACGTTTCATGGTATCAACATTCCAAATTCCAACTAACAACTACTAGCAAGTCGAAGATGAGGAAATGAGTTTTCAGGTGAGACGTCGGGATCCAAAGGCATGAAAAATAAGCATTTTCTCA
Source organism: Agrenia bidenticulata (assembly GCA_034694785.1). Lineage (NCBI taxonomy): Eukaryota > Metazoa > Arthropoda > Collembola > Entomobryomorpha > Isotomidae > Agrenia > Agrenia bidenticulata. Next base: position 3,312 of record JAQFYM010001654.1, on the reverse strand, counting down.
GTCACGAATAGGAAGGTCAGCAGTTGGGTTGATTTTGATTCCAGAGTAAATAAGGGATTCATTAATTAATTTAATTACAACTTGGATACATAAGAAAATACCTGTTTTGTATTGTCTAAAAATCGGGGTGCAATGTTCCCATCCTTGGTGACAGTGGGTGGGGCCATTCCATGCATTTTGTTCTTTAGCTTGTACTTCCAAGCGGATTTTGTCAAAGCCACACCCGGAAGGGTTTTCTATAGTAGAGGTCCAGTAAGCTACAATTTCGAAATACCGGAGTCAGGAACACCTGGAAGTAAGTGTTGTATTAACAAGGATTTTAAACTTTCTTTTATGGCAAAAACTTGATTTCAGAAACATTAAAATTATATTAAAATGTTTTTTCTGTTTAAACAAAACTTACAGGTTTGACCTCTGCCAGTTCACCTGTACAATCCATTTTAGCACAGGGTCAGAGGGATTTCTATTCCCAATCTCATGCTGTGGTTTTAAACGGTATAGTTCATTTGTCTCTATCATCTACGTCTTCAACTCCACTATAATTTTTTCGAAAATCCTATCAGTTTTCAATGTAACTTCATAACTACGGACTATCGATAAAAATCGAATTTCGAATCGACGAGTTTTGGTCTCTTGGAGTGTTTCATTGCCAATTTCATTTCATTGGAAAATTTTAACAAGAGCGCATTTAAATTTGGTAACATACGGTTTACGAATATATACTCTAGCCCGATATTACAAACTACTAATATTTTTCTCTCCACACAGCGAGGGTGGATGAATCAAATAGTCGAAGATCGGAGGGACGTTTAGACCGGGTGTTCTCGGACCCAAACCTCCGATCAAGAAGGGAAGGGTATGGAGGCATTCAAGAGGAGAGTAACAATGAGGCCTTCAACTCTGGAGAGAAGTTGAGCAGAAAAATGTCCACCCGAGAACGAGTTCCACTCTGCAGAGATCTCAAATGGCCCTTCAATACGGCCATGAAACGGATTGACTGCATTAGGGACGACCCTGCTCAACCACAACTTCCCTTATCTCCAACCTTCGGAGTACCCCCGCCTCGTCAGTTATTTCTTCCTCAACCCCCAGGCTTTGCAGGGAATTTTATTCAAACCCAATCAAATTTACAATTCCAACCTTTTCCAACTCCAGTGAGTCAGCCCATTCGAGTGTTCTATGCTAAACCCACCTATGGGGGCTATGGTAATAATGATGGTCACCCCCAGACGTCCGAGGCTAGTAGTTATGGGCAGCAACCTCCCAGTTCATCAGGTTATGGTCAACCTAGCTCCACACCGCCACCGGCTTCAAGCTACGGTCAACCACCACCGTCGTCATCAAACCCTTCTCAAAATCCACCTCCATCCTACAATCGACAGGTAAAAACATACCAGCAATTACTTGGAGGTCGAGGGTCTACTCAACAATCTACAAGCTCTTCATATGGTCAGGCCACAACAGCTCAACCTCCAACCTCTTCTTACGGTCAAACTGAGCCAACTCAACCTCCGTCCTCCGGTTCTTACGGTCAGCCTCATCCAACTGAACCACCCAGCAGTACTTACGGCCAGTCTCCACCAGCCTTGTTAAGAAATTCGTACAGGCAGCCACAGACGATGCCACCTTTAAGCTCAAGCAATCCATACGGCCATTCAACAAAATTCAATCGAAATTCTTACAGCCAAGCCCAGCCAAGTCATCCTCCAAGCCCTCCACAGGACCAAACTAAACCAACGAAATTACCAAGCAATTCTTACGGCCAGACACAATCAAATCAGTCTTCATGGAATTCTTATAGACAGCAACCGCAGCCCACTAACGCATACCAATCCCGACCAACAAGCAAGACGCAATTTCCACAATCTCTAAGAAATTCGCATGTTCAGACTAATCCAACTCAAGCCTCAGGAAATTCGCCAAGACAGCCTCAGCCAACCCATCCTTCAAGTAACACAAGATCTCAGCCATTTCAATTTCAAAGAAATTCTTATGCACAGCCCCAGCCGACGCACCCTCCAAGCCAAAGTCCTTTCCGTCAACCCTCTCAACTACAAGTTAGTTCTCAACGAAGACCTTCCCCTCCTGGAATGTTAGAACACAATGAGCTGGAAATGTACAAACGATTGGTTGCAGTTCTTTTGAGTCGTTTGGGAAGTAGTGGGAACACGGTGCAGAATGCGGGTCTTCCTAATTCAGCGTCCCAGGCTAAGAAACAGCCGAAAATTCTTCCTCGACCCATTTCACCCATAGCTTTACAGAGATCCTCAGGTAAGGCTTTCGCGACAAACCCAATTAAAATTCCGTCCGTTCAAATTCAACTAATCCTAACTTCCCATTCCAAAAATAATGCACATTTTTATAACGGTCAACCGGGTCACTTTAGCCTCAAACTGAAACTCAGCCCACACCTTTCATTAAAATTAATTATTTTAGAACAAATAAAGATCATTCTGGATTTATTTATTTAGCGTCACTCACCACCCGAGGCAGATCTATCCCGACGAGCAACAATGGGAATTTCCGAATGCCAGGAGAATCGAATTATTACGGTAAACACGAAGAGCAGCCATCAGGTGGATTTAAAAAACAATATAGTCAACCGACTACTTCACCGTCCAATACTGATCAGCAAACAAGTGGGTCAAATCATGGTCAACCTCAGTCACATTCATCTCAGACTACTCCGAAACCTAATAATGGATGGTCCAATCATGTAAAACCTCAGCAGCAGCAAAAACTGTATCGTGGATCGAATTACCGACAGTCTCCAAATCATCCTACAACAACAACGACCGTAAAGCCTTCAGGTTGGGCAAATCATGATCAGCAAATACAGCCAACTGAGGGTTCAATTCATGAAAAACCAGAAGAACACCAACAACCGTCTACGGGATCAAACTATGGTCCCTCCGAGGAACAAACTGAAAAACCAACCGAGAAACCCACTGGCGAATCCAGTTATCGTCCACCCGAGCAGCATCAACAACAAACCTCGGGGGGATCCAACTATGGTCCACCTGAGCAAGAACAACCGGAAGGATCGAATTCCGGCCCACCCGAGCAGCATCAACAACAAACCTCGGGGGGATCCAACTATGGTCCACCTGAGCAACAACAACCGGAAGGAACGAATTCCGGCCCACCGGAGCAGCAACAACAGCCATCGGGTGGATCTAACTATGGTCCACCTGAGCAAGAACAACCAGCAGGGGGATCGAATTATGGTCCACCTGAGCAGCAACAACAGCCATCGGGTGGATCTAACTATGGTCCACCTGAGCAAGAACAACCAGCAGGGGGATCGAATTA
>JAQFYM010001653.1:0-30722 GCA_034694785.1 Agrenia bidenticulata | reverse complement strand
GGTGCAGTCGTTGTCATTTGTGCTTATCTCATATTAAAACAATATTATGTTCTCTCTTGCGTGTTTTGTGTCACAGCAGATGACATTTTCATGGGATTGCCTATGCTGCCAATTTTACTTACATTAGAGAGGAATTATTATGATGATGTTATTATTTGAGGAAATTATGTTACTTCTCTCTGTGATAGGATGTGAGCCACCTTTGAGGTTTTGTATGATATTCTATTTTTGATGGTTATATTTGATGATTACAAGTGGATCAAGTCCCAGAGGTACAGTAAGAAATTAGTCCGGTTTCGAATAGTCAATGTTCATTGGAATGAATGTCGTTTTTTATTTTATTCATTAACTTTTTGGATTAAACCCTTCTTCTCAATCAATATTTTAGGGTAACATTACACATCAAGTATCAAGTACATCATGGCATGAACAATAATTGCAGCAATAGTATATAAATAATATCTTAACAAACAATCTGGTAGAAAGCTTTACAACTTCTGTCTGTTATTGATTTGTGTACAACTCGGGGGGAATCTATCATCTGCATCTGGGGGCTACTTAAATATTTTGAATTACAAATAGATAACGTGCGATTCCCGGTACAGTTCTAACATTGTTTATAGGAGTTCAAAACTATCACGATTTTCACGAGAATACTACACATCGCTTATCACTGGTCTAGTGTTTTACAGTTTGGCGATTTTTAAATTTTTATAGAAGCTTTTCAATGAAAATGTTTGCAGATTAATATTCAATGGTTTCAAATCGATAGATTAGATAGATTATAATATTATATTACATCCAGTCAGGAAATCATATAAGAATTAAGATATTTTCAATTTCTAAAATTAATAGGACAAATTAAGACCCTTTGACTAAAGCGTGAGTAAAATTGATCGCTAAACCTATTTAAGATGGAAGCGTTACTCTTACTAACTCGAAAACCACACTATTTTTGACACAATTATAAATCTCATTAATGCAATCCGGATAAATTTTTCCCACTAAACAGCATAGCTGCTGCAGGATTGGTAATATTAATTCCGGAATGGTTATTCAAATGGTAATGCCCTGGAATAGACGAAGGGCTAATTCCACCCCCACCAGCCCCAGCTAAATGCTGTCCCCCATTAGGATTCCCATTACCAAAATACTGTTGATTGTAAAGTAAGGATTGGGCTGAGAGAAACGCTGCAGCGTAAAAAGGATACGCTGGGAGGAGGTTGGCTGCAGCAGCGGCCGAGACAGCCGGATGGAGACCACCTCCACCTCCGTGATGTCTCTCCAGTCTCTCATCCTTAATTCTTGGAGGTGAACAAGGGGACAGCTTAATTGGGGAAGATGAGATAACTGACCTTTTCTGTGGGAGAGGACTATTAGAATTGGATCGAGATGGACTAAAGCGACTATGAGTACTATCATTGTCATTATTGCCCGTATTGGACAACTCATCGAGATCAGGGTGGATAAGTCTATCTTCCATGTCTGAGGAAACTGAGACTGAAGCGGAATGAGAGATTACCGAGGGATTGCCATCCTCTTCCATTAGTTCATCCTCATCATCCTCTGACTTGATATTTATAATTATGCTATTGCTACTCCCATTGCTGCTATTTCGCCCATCCTTACTCTTGCTAACATTACTACCATTTTCCTTATAAATATTTTTACTACTAACCGTATTGTTATTATCTTTATCTTTGGCTATGAGATTTTCTATAGAGAAATTGTTTGAATTATTACCTCCCCGACGCTTGATTTTATGCTGGCTTGAAACCGAGAGATTGGGAGATTTCTCGGACATTTTTGTAACCGAGTCGTTAGACCTAATTGGGTTTTCTCGCTCAATTTGGTCTCGATAAGAAGAGTGGATTTTCACCGGTGAGAGATCCATGTCTGATGGTTTCATTCTATGGAGTTTTCCCGACTGCTCCCTCAGAGATTTGATTGCTCGAGTGGCTTCCCTAATGTCCTCAAAGTCTTTGGGTGTCATCCCAAGATGTGCGGGATGTCCTGGGGTGAGATGACCATGCATGTGGTGATGATGGGGATGAGGGTGGCTGGTATACATTTCTCTAGATTGATATCCTGCAGCAGCAGCAGCAGCAAGAATTCGGGCATCAGTGGAACCATTATTTAGGAACATTGGATGAGGTCCATTGGGCCCGAAGGGTGAAATGGCTCCGAATTGAACCGCGACCCCATGAAGTCCATTTGGACCTCCAAGGTGAGAATATTGATGATGGGAGGACATGAATGCGGGGTTAGGAACCATCCCGGGTATTGGAGGTGACATGTTCATCGGATGGACCATGGACCCCCTGTTATCCCCAATACCGGACGACAGACCGTTTGAGGGTGGCGTTGTGGTACTTGGTGGGGAAGACATTGGGGATTGGATTGGGCAATTGAACTGCGAACCTCCCAATGTTTTTGTCAAAAAATCTTTATCAATTTTTTGCAATTTGAATCTTTTCCGTCTTCTGAGAAATGATCCGTTCTCAAACATAGTGAGTGCATTTGGGTGAAGGGTCCAGTAAGCCCCTTTTCCTGGCCTGTCTGGTCTTCTCGGTACTTTAACGAAGCAGTCATTGAAGGACAAATTGTGGCGTAGGGAATTTTGCCATCTCTGTGTATTTTTTCTGCAAAAAAGTAAGTAGAAAATAGTCTTTTAAAATTGGGTTACTTGTATAAAAAAGAGGTTCTATATAAATTATCTAATGATGTGAGTGCCAATTGTAAGGAAAGTTTATGACTCAAATTTCAAAGCAGGGTTAATGAAGTTCTTTTCAGGTGCTGAATTTTATGAAGCCATCAAAGTATCTGGTCTTGTCAGTTTTACTATGAAACTTGATCTTTGATCTCGGAGAAAAATTAGATCCTTTTGTACTTTTATTTTTTTGCTAAATTTTTATGTCCAAAATAAATCCCTTGCTTTACTTTCTGCATTGTGGCCCAGAATCTACCAACACCGTAAATGTTTCGGTTACTCAAGTTTATTACTTAGAATCCATGAAAGAATCCATAAAGTATTACAGTATTACTTAGAATCCATGAAATTATTTTAATTTTTTAATTTAGGAAAATGTTCCACAAATGGCTAATATTGTTTTATAAAAAACACATTTAATTTGAACTATATGGCAGTTCAAAATAGGAAAATAATTTTAACTGTCTAAATAAAACTTTTCTTAAAACAAAAGAGTACTTGAATTGTAGCAATGTTCTATTGTAGCTCATTCAACAGTTTAGTAAACAAAAGTTATAGATATCAAACTTTACTATAAATAGTATTTTCGAATTTCAAAGCAAGCAGGAATTAAATCGTTACCTATAATATGGGAAATGATCCATGATGAATTTGTAAATATCTGCCAGTGGGAGCATTTTCTCCCCAGAACTCCAGATAGCCATTGCCGTAAGTGAGATATAAGAATACGGAGGCTTTTGATCCCCATAACTTTCTCGTGATGGTCGAGGCATTTTTTCAAAATCTCGTAAGAGTGGATGCGATTTCTCCGTCCAAAAAGTACTTGATTTTTAATCACACTTGAAACACTTAGTTTCAAACCCTCTGATCAACCTCCACAACAATTCTCAACATTCTCTAATCAACAATCCCACTCGTAATCAGATCTTGAGGTGAGTTTAAAGTGTCAATGACATCTCATCACAAGAGCTTATCTCCAAATCCAATGCAAAGGGATTGATATCAAATCGCACTCAATCTTCAGTATTCAATCAGCATTTAAAGGATGTCTTTCAATCCTTCATAATGTCATTAGTCATTCTCATTATGTATCATTGGTATTTCCACAGGGCGAGATCTAATCAGTCTTTCAATGAGCTATTATGTTCTCTTATTATCCTTCTACTATAAGGTCTCCCCTTATCTTCCGGTCGGATTCTACTCTCAAGGATCCAATTTCTTATAGTCTATTGCACATTGGCTTTAATAAAGATTCAGATCACCCGTTTCTCGCTAAGCCAGCTCTTGTATAGAATATCTATACTTTGTTCTTTCTATCAAATTCAGTCACTTTGATCGAGTTTGTATTTGTTTTATCAGATTCTTCCAAAACGGTGGTAGTGTCACAATGGTACAACTTTATCAATAGTTGATTTCAGACGCTTAATACTGTAGCAGGTAACGATGTTCTTTTTCCTTTCAAGGGAATATATGTGTTTTCCAGATTTCTTAAAAATTGCTTTCTCTCCGTTCACCAGACTCAGTGTCTTCTCAGTCGGAGGTAGGACTTGTAAGTGAACAATTTGTTGGAACTCGTTTGTTCTACCACAGTAGCTCAAGTCCTTTCAGTCCCGTGTTAGTTTACAGAATGATCAATAGTAATCCTTCCCTCTGTAAACCCTGGATCACAATAAGCCCTTGTTAAGACCAGCCCTTGAGTAACAAGGGATTCTTTTCAACTTCGGTCCAGCCCCGAGGGTTGGTAACAAAGTTTGTAGTTCTAGTATTGCCAAGCCTCTTAGATGATCTCTAGCCAGAACCTCTCTCTCTACTATATTGTATGGAATAGTGTGAGAGTGTAAAGAGTCTCTCGTCTCCCTTCTTGTTGTATAAGGATTCAGACACTAACTAACTTTACTTTAGGGTTCGTAGCAGAATATACACTTGGCGTATCATTCTCATGTTTTACCAACAGAGAACTTGTACATGGGATTATATGATTACTATTCGTATAAGCTTGTTATTGTACTCTAGATTTAATATTTGCTTGCGCACCCCCTCCTGCTACATGCGCCTTAAACAAAGCCACACCTAAATATTGGTTTATTGGCCGAGGCAACCTCCACCCATCTGAGGAAAGGGGAGGTCCTTGCGTCCACTGCTTTTTTATGCCATGGTAAAAAAGACTGGTATAAAAAACTGTACACATAAGAATCTCCATGTAGAAGCTTGGATGTACATAGAACGAGCCTTTTTGGCTTGGTACTTGGGATTTACATGGCAGTTCCTTATAAACATTCTGCTCTCGAGAAAAGAATTATTTGATTGCTATAATCTTGCTTGATAATCATGTTCTTGAATTACCACTTTAACTTCTCCCTCTACCTCCTTTCATGCCCTTTATGTCGGGTAATTTCATCCGGCAAATGAACCTTCGGTGGTATTGCTATAGCTTCAGTTTCGTTTCATAGGGCTTGGTGTATGGCAGGTGTAGATGTGTGTAGCGGTGGTGGTAATGGCTAATGGTAATATCATCAAATGGTGGAATGATGATGATGAACAACGACAGGGAATGACTACAGGCTTATTTTATAGCTATAGGGCCTGGGTTTTGAATTTGAAATCAAAAAATTTATTAACCCTCTAGTTCAGAGACTTGATAGTTTGAAGGTGGTTGTGGCTCGTCTTCTTGATCTCGGATGCTGGTGTTGGTAGTTGTGGTGATGGTGGTGGTGGTAGATAATATTAGAGGAAGGTAAATGATCACCTTCTTATTTAACCCTTTGGCACTTTACTTTTTTGATTAGAGTTGGAAGCTCAATCGGCAGGTTGGGATTACAGAGGACTGGAGTAAAATGAGATTAAGGATTAGTGGATTAATGATTAGATATGAATTTTATTACCTTTGATGCTGAATAAGCTACAAATTAGATTTCCTAATAGGAGTCATTTCCTTTGGTAATGGGAGGCTGTACATTCCATAATCTAATAGTTGTTTTTTATCTGTAGGTTTGAGCTATTAGGTTTTAATGCACGAGGGTTTCACATCTACGATGTCAAGGTGTGTAATTTTGTCCTTTTTTGAGGTTTGTCTTCTCTTGTCCGAGAAATTGAGACATTAGCCAATAAATAATGTATAACATAAGGGGTAAGATATTAAGGTATGTCGCAGATATATATATTTTAAATCATGATGATATTATTATTGGCTTCCTTTCCAGTTGGGTATTATGAGAGAAATTAGGATGTAATTTGTGGTTTTGTCGCCTCATCCCTGTTGTTATGTAAAATGATTCACACTACTGACTGTCTCTCGTGTGATTGATGAGATTTTTTTTAGTAACATGCGAGACGTGAGGACTATATTTCAGGTATTTTTTTTAGACTAGACTAAGCTCTGAGTCTAGTACGAACATTTATCAGGTTAATGGATCCACAGTTCATGAAGATTTGTTTTTAGACTAACATTTGAAAACCTATTTTCCTTACGGCTGACGGTAGACACAAAAGATATGTTTAAAAAAAATAAATCTGACAAGCTTTATGACAACGTTTTTCACATACATAGTTAGTACATTAATATACCATCCGAATTACTTCAGATTTACTGAGTTTTTCAGCTAAAATAAAGATCACGTAACGAATCTGAATATTCATTACTTAATTAGATTGTTGACTTAATTAACTTTAAACATCAAAATTTCTTATTGAGGCTGTAAATTCAAAATAGATGATTTCCCTTCGAATTAAAAATGTGGATGAGAAAATTTGAGATATTTAAAGCAGTTACAACAACTCGACGGGAATATTTCTTGTCCACTCATTCCGTACACTCATCTGCAAATATTTTCCAAAACCAAAAGTCTACATGTTTGGTTACAATGAAAATAATCCCGTCGTTGTTACATCAAATTTTCAACAGCATAAACTCTCTCTAGTCTCACAAATCAAGTATGAAACCACAGGAGAGTGAGTCATGAATAAAAGCTGAAGATGTATTCCATATTCGTGGGAATCCAGACGAGAGATTATTTGTTATTTATTGACTATTTTGAAGCTTGCATTCTTTCCCAAGATGTTTCCAAGATCAAAACTTGAAAAAATACTGAATTTGAAGATATTACCTGGAATAGGTCCAGAATAATAAATCCGTCTATAAATTGCACACTGATTTATGAAACTCTAAACAGATTGGTAGAACAGGTTTGTATATTTCATTACAATTACAAATATTATATCAAAAGCTCCTTTGTCCTGTCGGCAAGATGTTCTTTGAAGATTTGAACATGTTGAGCTCAGCATATCAAACCTAACATTATTTGTAGCATGGCATGGCGTGAGGGCCCAGGAGCGAAATTATTACTTCGATTATCACAGTTGTTGTTATTGTATTTTGTTGCGATGTGTTTTCAAATCCAAATCTAACAAATTAGAAATAACAATCAGCTCAATCCAATTTCATTCAACACCATCAGACAGCTAGGATCTTTGAATCAAATCAACAAAGCCTTTTCGAAGGCAAGGTGTGCATACCAATATTTGATGTTGGCAGGAATCCGTATGACTCCCAGCTAAATTCCCCTACACAAATGACTCAAACACCAAAGCCGAACTTTCTCCATAGGGAATCTTCTCCAATGTTATCTTGTACCTTTTTTTTTATACATCTCGATTATTTTCGGCAGAGACAATCAAGCAATAATAAGAATACAATAGCCAGGCTCAGCAGTCAGATTGTGATAATAATGATTAGGGTAGTGGGTGATCTATCTGATCATCAATTGTGATCCTTGGGGAGTGATAGTGTGAAGAATTGTATTGGATTGGAAAAGTATCGTTGCATAGCCTTTCAAAAGATCTTTAGACTTTGAAACAACATCTAATTTCTGTATAAATTACAATTTTTGACTTTTATAAGTTTATGGAAAACGGAGTAGCATTAGTTTCTCGTCTGAAATAAAATTTTTATTCGGGACATGGCCTTTATAAATCAGAAAGTAAGAATTATCTGACTATAAATATGTTCGTATTTTCATTACTCACAACCAGTACTTTAAAAAACATTGTTTCTCTGCATGTCGTGTCTTTTAACAAGCCAAACTATATTTAACTAATCCATCTAGTCTCTTACAAGTTTTAAAAACACAAATATATTGCAGTTTGCAGTACTGAAACATGAGCTAAGCTAATCCAATTCCATCATCCACAAACAATCCTGAGGAATAAAAGTAATCCAAATCGTGCATCCTTAGATTCTAATCCATGTAATTACTAATGTCATTATAGATAATTCAACAACAGCTAAACATGATTACTTGTTGGACCTGAATATTCATGATTGCTTGAACCAAATCCGTATGATGAAAAGTGTTTAATTAGCCGTTGGAATTTAAAATGAAAAGAAGTGCAAGGAAATCATGGGGTGAACTATCTGTCTGTCTTTTACAAATGAAACCAGCAGTCAGTCACACATTCAAACCTTCTTTCATTGTAATGAATTGGATCTCTGAATCCTATTGTGCTCAGCAGATTAAGTACATCATCAGTAGTACGAAGGTGTAGATTTATAAAAATATATCAAGTACACAATACACATATTGTACAAAGCCTTTCAACATTTCCACCCTGGGCAGTGGATTAGAAACAATCTATTGAGAATTCGAAATAATGGATGGACACTCAGGATTAGATTTTGAATTAGAAATGGGCAATAGAATAAAATGATGATATGGTTTCTTGATCGTTAACTTTGACCGGCTATTACTTGCTAGTACCTAACCATAAGAAAGGTTCATAAGGACATTTAATTTCCAACTAATCACGACCGAGTGGAATGAAGAAAGAACAATATTTGTCAAAGGGGTGCAATTTGCCACAAAGCCTCAGTGGGGGTCCTTTACTAACACCTCTGTCGACCATCCACATTCTAGATTGGATTTGGATTCAACCACCTCCGTTGCTTTGTACATAAAAATAATAATGACACTCAAATCCCAAATATAATTACACTACTCTCAATAACAGTTATAATTATAGTAATGATGATGATGATAATAATAATAAAACTGCTCCACAAGTAATATAACATAGTTCAATATTGTTGTTGTTTATGAGGAGATTTATTTTACTTTGCCTTTCATCAAAGGTATTGACTGAAGAGTGATGTGATGATAGTTTAAATTTAAAGTTAGATCATTTTCTTATTAGTCCATAGGGCTTCAATTTTATAACCTCTTTCCATAGTATATAGTATACTACGACTACTACGAATTATGTAGCTGGCGTATTTCACTCATTTGACGATAGTTGTTTTCGTCATCAACTTTGCCAATATTTCATCGAGCTACTTCATTGATTCATATCAAAAATCTAGCTAACAATTATTGTTCAGTATTAAAATAATGTCACTTTCGTACCTCAACACTTACCTTATAACTTTTGAGCCTTATTTTCTACAGATTCAGGATAGATACATAGTACTATGAAAAATGTGTAGTACTTTTTCGCATGTAGGTATTTGTATACTGTTGACTGTAGACCAATAAAAACTCTTGGCCCATACAACTGACAACACTTAAAATTTCTGCCCTAAATCTAATTAACTCAAACTCATACCAAATAAAATATAGGCGAAACTCAAATTTAAATCCCACTCCTCTGCCGATATATGCACAGACTGACTGTAACTTATGTGTAGAGACATTTAAATTAATACAGGATGGTAAAACTATTTACTGACCACGAGCAGAAATTAGGGAAGGGAAATTAGTATTAATTCTGCCCTAATGGTTTGCACAGCACAATCATAATACCTTCTGACAATACAGAATTCATTTAATGTTCTATTGTTGATTCTCCTCACCCAGTTGCTAATGTGTTTCAACCTTATTCAAAGGATGCCAACTGCCAAGTCCCTTTGGTGATCTACATTCCACACTCCAAATTTGACATTCATATCCTTCAAGCAAATTATAAGAAGAATAAATACGACTTACTCCCTTGTTGTTTCTGTATAATTCATTCTCATCTCTTACGGTATGAGAGAGGGAGTTGAAGAAGTAAGTGTTTTATTTTTTATTTGATTTGTCACTTCTTTGTTCAAACTTTTCTCATCTACCTGAAGAAACATATCCCCCTAACCCTGCCTGCTTGTATACTATTTCGATTGAGTCAGACTTAGAAATCCATAGTATGCTAAACATGCACAGATGAGATCTGTGATTTACATTTTTGTAACAATCTGCTGATGCCAAAGCCATTTCATATTGATTAAGCGCCGATTCTATTTAATTTACAGAATTAATTTCCACTTACTTAAAATTTCTAATGAAACGAAAGCACTGGATTTGTTTCTAAAAGACTTACTTTCTCAACCAACGCAATGAGAATAAAAACATTGTCTGCCCCATCTAGCATGCAAGATTGTAGTAATCTGGAGTTTGGTCCTATGAACTTATCCTAGGAACTTTGTTCAGCATATAAATTATTAAATGTTTTTTCATAATTACATTACGATTGAATTTCTCGTCTGTGGCTGGATTGGAGGCTGGGGAATGTGAATGATAAGGGAGGGGGATTTTCTAGGGTCAACAAAATAAAATATGAATTGCAGAAAAGTCAAATGTCTAGTTGCTGATGGTATTATTGATGCCCTCACGCTAAAGTACAACTACTAAACTAGGTAGCTCACTAACACTATAAAAAGGGAAATACCAACAAATATGAACAACCAGTTTTATTATTAGGATTTTCCAGTCCCGTAAAAATGTATAAGTTACAAGTTACAATACTAAGAATTTCGTTAGAACCATCGCATACTATTTCATCCGTCGATTTGACAGGCCATCAACAAATTACAAGCAATAATTCTTATTTCTATCAAAATAAACTAAACCATTGATGGAACGTGTACGTGTAGGTTAGTTAATACGTTCAATATGTTTGGATGCTGGGATTCAACCTATTACCTATACATTCCATACAACATATTGAGAATCAAATGTGACATAGCTTGGAAAAGAGATCCTTTTCAGTTTTATTTTATAGACATTCATTTTGACCAAATCTAAACTAGAACCACGCACAGGAATTGGATTTGATCTGAATTGGAAATTTTGGAGCAATAGTATGTGAATGATACTATACTAATAATACCCCGGTTTAACAAGAATACGTAAAAAAAAAGCTTGTAGAATCCCGGCTGAAGTTATTATTTTAAAGACAACACCACACCGCACCGGCTCTGACTCCGAGTTAAAATACCGTTAAATAATTTATCTACATATTGATTTTAAAAGAAAAAAACTACGTTTCCTTTTCAATTCAAGCAGAATCTACAGTTTTCTTATCGATGACATCTTCAGCTGATGGAACCAATGGGTTGCCATCGGATTCCTTTGCAGTGGTGGAGACTGTATTCGCAGTAATGGCTGAAAACCGTTCCATCCGTTTTGCCATCTTTATTGTATCTTCTGTAGAAAGCTGTAAAATAAATGAACAGATACACGGGCATTAGTGTTATGTAATTACTGCTCAATGTCCAGAAAAGCAATGCCATTGGGAAAACAATATTTAATACCGTGATCTTTTCAGAAGATACAGGCTGCGTAGTCAAAGTTTCCGAAGCCGAAGTTGTTCCAGAACCAAATCTTTCAGCTCGCTTTTTCAATTTCTCATCCATCATCGGGTTCAATTCTGGAGTAATTGAGGAAGCGCCAGATTTTTTCGCAACTACAACCAAATCATTAGATTTTGCGGCTCCAAATTTCACCTCTCGTAATTTAGCCTTGTCTTCCGCAGCTGTTGAAGCATCACTAATCTTTATAGTTTGTTTTTTCCCATCATTGGTGTCAGAAGGACAAGATTCAGGATGCATGATGATCTTCTTCTTTATCGGTGGACTAGTACTACTACTATCCGACCCATTCTTCTGTAAAGTCAGACTAACCCCTTTTGAAGGCGAATTAGAAGCTGGTCGTTTAATCGCTTCCGCTTTTTTCCCTGGAGAAGTCTTGATGATTGGTGCCAATATTGGAGAAAGATCAAGTGCGTCCGAGTCCGAACTATCCTCAAGTGAAGAAGCCCCTGCGCTACAGTCTTCCCCCTATTGAAAAAAAATTAATAAAAAACCAAAATTTAAAGGCTATTAAAGCCAATTATCAATCCAGTTTACCCTCAAGCTTACCCCTAACACAGAATCTTCGTCTATAAGCACATCGTCCATTAAGTTGTCCGAAGCAGACTTGTCTAGTGTAAATGTAAAACCAAATGGAAGCATGAGTACGAGAAACTTACAACTCTTAGTTTAATTTTTAAAACCAAGAATAATTTACATACCCGTGGCCATTATAAAGATCTCTTATTTTGCAATCCACTCTTAACTCTGACAGCTACATTTAAATGCATACAAAATGTTGTCAGTTTCATCTTACAAGTCACAAGTATAAATGCCGTACAGCTAAATATGATTGTCTCCTATACTATCAATACTAAGACATTCATTAAGAATGAGACGATGAGTTTATCCACAAACAATGTAACACAGCCGATTTGCTTCTAATCCCAAAAAAAGCCTTGGAACTTTGCAAACAACAAAGCCAAGTCACTAAGAAAATCGAAGAAATATAATGAGTTACTCAAAGTGTTATTACAATACACACAAAGTCAAGCTAAGTAAACGGGATGCAAGATAAATTGATTAAAAACCATAAAGCCCAGCCTTCTTCTTTTCATAGCTGATTTAACTTTTTTTATTTAGCTGCAACTGGCAATTGTATTGGGACGATAAATTCCCTCAAACACAATACGGCTGATCTAGACGCTGATATTGTATGCGGCTGTTGTATATCGGATAAAAAATATTTTCGATTAACCTACAGTGACAATAGTGACACAAACTATGAAGATACTTACTTCTTCGTAATTCCGGGGTCACAGGGTCAGCTGCTCTTGCAAAGCTAAATGGATTAGAGACAGACGAATGGAGCTTATTAGCAAAAGCAGTGTGTAGTTTTATTGGTCAAAAGCCGGTCCCTTCTTTACGCAAGAATCAGCTTGAATATTGGAAATGTTAAAAAAATATGCAGATTTGTTGGCGGCGTGCGTTTCTAAAACAGAGAAAGGATTATAATTCCAACTGATCTTTTCAAGCTTATTTTACCTTCAAATTAGCTAGTTTCTCCATTTTTTTTAAAACTGTGTAGTGTGTACAGCTCAATTTCCAAAATACTTAATTTTCTAACAACAAAATCTTCAATTGAAATTCCCAGCAAGTTTACATCCCGAATGTCTCTATGGGTTTCAATGCACCCCTAATTCATAACCATAGGGTGTTTCTGTTCTGCAAATTCGATGGTTCTCCATTAACGACCTTTAACCTTATGACATTGAGCCGAACTTGCAAGCTATGTACCTAATACTAAATAATCCTATGCTATCTAACTGCAATACATCTCATCAGGTAAATGCATATTAAAATGATCCCATCCCAAGCGGCTATGCATGCCATGAGAATAACTTTCACCGTTTTGCACAAGTTGACTTTCATCGTTTATTATATTAATTCTGCATGTTCTCAATTTATTCATCTTGGAAACTCAAAAATATTGGCTAAGCTCTCCTGAGGGATCTGAGAAATTTCCCGAATATGCTATTAGAATGGCTTAACTCCTTATAAAGCGACTTTGTAGAAGGGGTCTCGGTTACAATACGCCTGAATTGGTCTGGAGATAATGACACTTTCCCGCAAAGATTCTGTTGAAACTCGGCAAGGTTACAGGTCAATATGTTCCAAAAGTCATTCCAACAAATTCCAGGCTCTAGCATGGGCCAAACCGCAATGGAAGTGTGTACGATGATTGCGATCAGAGTTCCGATACAAATACTTTGGAGGACATTTTTAAGAGGAAAAACTGTTAGCGAGATTACATCGTGTTGTTGGGAGGATGGCGAGGATACTGATGTCAGATTAGGAGTATAATAACCATCGTTTATTAAATACGTAAATTCAGGTCTCGAAGGTTGAACGAAGTCTTCAATAATTGGAGCAGGAAGTGGAGGAGACACTGGTAGCTCAGATGATAATGTGGAAAAGGAGTCCTCAGGGTTATTGATGTTACAATTAGTGTCTTGGTAGTTAAGTAATCGTTCTTCACTCTCCATATTATCAGCATCACCCCGATCTACATCCCCTAAGGTTTCCAGTTCGTCAGAAAATCCACTGTCGTTGACAGAATCGTTGTCACCTTGAGCAGGATCTATACAAGGAAACTTTTGTGTTTAATGTTAAAATGAATTAACATATGCATTTAAAATATGCTTTACCCATGATTTCTATACAATTACTTGAATCGGAAATAACTAGTACGAGTATCTGCTATCGCCGGTTAACATATTTTCTGTAAAAGATGAATGTGCAGGGATTGTCTAATTGCTATGATTTACTGATTTAAATTGGTAGTGTGAAATGAGGTAGGAATATGTTTTGGTTATTGGGTAAAACGCGAGAGTTGCCTAGGAATTTTGATTCGTATTTTGGTCTTTATTTCCAGTTAATTTATACAATACACTTCATGATACACTTCAAGAGATTAAAAATAGGCTATTTTCGGTCTACTACTCATACTTACATTCAAGTATTTAATTTCATCTATCGTTATAAAGTTGTGTTTAAGAAAAACTTGAAACCACTGTATAATTACATTTTATAATTACTTTGTGAAGAATTACATTACATTACAATTACATCAAATCAAATTCTGTTCGAATTATGCAACTTTTGACCAATATTAAAAATTAAATGTCCTCACATTTACAGAACCCTATCTTAAATACAATAGGTTAGTTAATTATAATAATGTAGATTGGTAAAGATTAACTGAACTGATTGCCCTAACACCCAAAAACTGTTTTCATTCAGATTTAAAAACAATTCCCTTGAGTGAGCCGTTCTTGATCTTGAGTTATCTTTACTTTTTATTATTTTTCTTGATATAAAAACAAGCTACTAATTGCAAGTCAAAAGATTCTATAGAAGACAGGAAAATATTTTTCACCCCCTTTTTTACTATTCAAAACTGCACTTATAATTGAAAACCTAAAAGATCCCATTTAACTAATTTAATTTTTATTTTCAAATTCGTTTAAAGATTCTATTTAAAATAATTACATTTGTTCGATATTTTTCTACAGTACAATTACATGCTAATGTGTTTTCAAATTTATACTTCATCCCATTCTAAAACTACTTATCGGGAAGTTATATCTAAATAATACGGCAGATGTGGGCTAAACATGAGTCCATTTGGATAAAATACTGGTGTAGATTCTGCTCCTCTTAAATGGAACTTGAAATTTTTTAACAGTACAATAGATAGAATTGCTAGACATTCCATGGAGAATTTCATCCCAATACAGTTTCTAGGTCCATGTCCGAATGATGTAAAAGCATATGGGTGCATCTGTTCCTTATTTGGTGACAAAAATCGCTCGGGATCGAACTTCTCAGGTTCAGGGAAATGCTCGGGATTTCTATTAGCAGCCCAAATAGGGATGATCATAACCATTCCCTTTTTAATATCCAGGCCAAATTGGTCATTCTTCCAATCCTTAGTACAAACTCGCTCGGTCCTAGTAAAGAATGGGACAAGTCTTAGGGCTTCGTTTAAACAAGCCATTAGGTAAGGCAGTTCTGTAAGGTTCTCGTGCTCGATTCTCCCGTCATGTTTCCGGAGGAAGCTATCAACCTCGGCATAAAGTCGTTTTTCAATTTCTGGGTTCTGTAGAGCGTAGTATATCATCGCAGTAGATATGGTACTAAGCTGATCCTGCCCACCAAAGAAGAATACGAAAGCTTGAAAGATTATAGTGTCCTCAGTGATGTTAGCTTTTTTAAACTCTGGATTATCCAACTTGTCAATAGTTTCAATACACAGATCCACTACGTCCTTTTTCTTCTCACCACTTTTTCGTCGCGCATCCACAATTTGTTTGAAAACTTTCCGAAAATCATGTGAAGCAGTCGCACTGCAAAATGGGGGAATGAATCTTTTCAAAAGGGGGAACGAATCTGTGAGAGCAAATAAAAACTAATGATGGACCAGATTGAATTAAAATTAATAAAGCACATATATTCGTACATGACCAAATTTCAAGGGTTGAATTCGACACGGTTTCAGGTCCTGTAAGACATTTTCGAACGATTTCAGCAAAAAAGTTATTTGGATCGGACGGGTTGTCGATCTTGATTGAAAAGCAACATTGGCATATCATGTCGGTTAGCATTACGAAGATCTCCCTGTAATTAAAACATCATTTTTTACAACCACCAAACGGGCAAAGTGTGCTTGTTAGTTACTCTCTGAGATTATATTTTTCCAATTTATTCTTCTGACCGCTCTTGATTGAATTTTGTATAGTTTTTGCATAATCCTCGGACGAAGAAACCATAGCCGTACTCATCAGTTTTAATTTAGCTAGGGAGAAGGCTGGTGTCATAAATGTTCTTACGGCCTTCCATTTCGCATCTAAACTCGAAATTAAAAAAATTCAGACGACAGACGTAATAATATTTAATTAAAATATAGAATTAATTTAGCTAAAACTTACAAGGTAAGAAATCGGGCATTTCGTTTAGAAATGCATCTCCAAATTCAATTGGACGCTTTGAGTTGAAATATTCAGAGTCCTTTGCCATAACGAGGCGAATGAGCTCGGCATCGCAGATATGAATCTGAGGTTCTCGCCCCTCATAAATCTTTGAAAAAATAAATTTATCTTAACAACTAAAAAGATTACAAAACATTCAAAATCGATAGTGAAAAGTCACTTACTCCATAAATCGGTCCCAGCCGTTTGAACTTTTCAATGTCCGCTAATCCACTAGATTTATCGAAAGCATCGGTAGTATTCCCCAAGAAGAAATGCGGTTTATCCATCGGTATTCCTAATTTTTCTAACACTCCATAATTCCACCGGGCATACAAAACCAGGCTGAATATTGCTCCTACAAATATCCCAACGATTATTAGAAACATTCTGAAAAATTATCCTTTACTCTATCCAAATAGCTTATTCTTAATATTGATCGTTTTTATTTCAATATTTAAGTAATTTTTTCCTAGAGAGTACTGATTGCGCCTGCAGGGGTATCCTGTATTGAAAGATTGCTTAACATTTTATAGGATTTGGTGATGCGTACTGTACAACAGTTAGAGATAACCTTGAACATTAACTCGACTACAAAATTTCGAGATAGCGGAATTGAAGGAAGGTTAAAAACGTGTGCATGTCATGAACACTAATACATATCAAGTGTTTATATAATTGTTTTGATTTATTTTTGTTATTCAAACCTAAGTGCAGTGCGATACAAAATTATCTGACGTACGGTGATAAGTGATAATATGATCTCAGAAAACTTTCAATTTAAAACGAATTTATTGTCATCGTTAATTGTTTTTTGTCAGAGATTGTCAAGATATGAATTGATTTACAAAATTTTACGACATGAGTTTAATTAAAATCTCGAGATTAAACAAACCTTTCATTTTCGAAGCACAAAGCAGAGGTGACCAAGATAATTTGGTTCAAGTCGTAAAATTACAAGTTATGAAATGGTTTGCATTTCTACTGTGTATGAATTTTAAATTCATTGTTAACAAAAATCTGATTGTGAGTTTTCAAAGGCTTTCTACCAAAATGAAAACTCAAGATGCAAATACTTTTAATTAGTTAAATCACAATTCAAACCGCAGAATACGAACTCAAGCTATCGTTTGAACGGTCAAAGAAAGGAAATACCAAGAAATCAATGACTAGCAACCGAGATTAAAATCATTATATGCGGTTCTCAGATATGATGCATTTCATCGACTCCATCCTTAGTCTCAGAAAACCCAAAAACTTATTTCATACGTAATTTGTTACAGAAAACATTAAACATAAGATACAAGGAATAATTTATGTTAAAGTACCCAATTAAAAAAACTGTATTGGTTCGCCTAGCACTTCTACTTAGAAGCTCGTATTGCTCAGGGTCACTCATAATTTGATTGTGAATATTTCAAGACTAAATGGAGAGTATAGATACCGACGGAAACCCGAATAGAAATCGTCATCCTTAACATAAAAAAACTCCCGAGGACCAACTGATTTACACGATCAGAGTACCTAGAGATATGTACATCCAACTTAAATACAAAACGGCAGAAGTCAGAAATTTTCCCCACAAAGTCAATTTGATTTAGTGTAGATCAATAAACAATATTTTATTGAATATTAATCGTTTAAAAATTAAGATGAACCTTTATAAAGTGCATAAAGAAGAAGATTATTATTACCACATACTGCTTAAAGTTTCCGCATCAAAATACTTTTTCTTCTACCTACAATTAAACAAACATGGTAAAGTTGGCTACAAACTAAACCGCAGACGACCGAATCGTTATTAAGAGGATACAAATTCGTCAGACAGTATTAAATTACTTTATTAGATTGAACATAAAATTGTGTGATTGGGGAAAAGACGGATTGTTCTACCGCACAGTTACATCAAAATAGAATGGCAAATGAGGGCTGAAAAATACACCTCCAGGAATATGAACGGGCTTAGATTCTGCTCCTCTTAAATGGAACTTGAAATTTTTCAACATAACCGCAGTTAAAATAACTAGAGTTTCAATGGAAAATTTCATCCCAGGACAGCTTCTAGGTCCATGTCCGAATGATGTGAAAGCATATGGGTTCATCTGTTCCTTATTTGGAGACAAAAATCGCTCGGGATCGAACTTCTCAGGGTCAGGGAAATGCTCGGGATTTCTATTAGCAGCCCAAATAGGAATGATCATAACCATTCCCTTTTTGATATCCAGGCCAAATTGGTCATTCTTCCAATCTTTAGTACAAACTCGCTCGGTTCTAACGAAGAATGGGACAAGTCTTAGGGCTTCGTTTAAACAAGCCGATAGGTAAGGAAGTTCTGTAAGGTTCTCGTGCTCGATTCTCCCGTCATGTTTCTCGAAGAAGTTATCAATCTCGGTATCAAGTCGTTTTCCAATTTCTGGGTTCTGCAGAACGTAGTATATCATCGCAGTAGATATGGTACTGATTTGATCCTGCCCAGCAAAGAAGAATACAAAAGCTTGAAAGATTATTGTGTCCTCCGTGATATTAGCTTTTTTGAACTCTGGAGAATCCAACTTGTCAATAGCTTCAATACAGTGATCAACGACATCCTTTTTCTTCTCACCGCTTTTTCGTCGCACGTCCATCATTTGTACAAATATTTTTTGAAAATCCTGTGAAGCTTTCCGGCTCAAAAATGGTGGAATCAATCTTGACAGTATGGGAAATGCATCTGTTGGCAAAGAATAATATTTCGGTAAACTATTTTACAAATGTAATTATATAAAGTATATAAGTTATGAAACTTTACATGACCAGATCTCGGCGGTTGGACTAGCTGTGTCTTCATTTCCCATCAGCAATTCTCGAACAATTTGAGCAAAATGATTTTTTGTATCCAACGGGTTGTCGATTTTTATTGAAAAGCAACATTGGCAAATCATATCGGTTAGCATCGTAAAGATTGCACTAGTTAAAAAAAATTGATATTAACAGTTTAAAAAAAATTCTGCTGGTAAAAGTTGAAGTTTTAGCTAACTCTCTTGCGTCGAATTTTTCCAGTTTGTTCCCGGGGCTGTTAGTGATTGAATTCTTCAAACTTTTTGCGTAGTCTTCTGTAGATGATACTATAGATGTACTCATAATTTTTATTTTGGCAATGGAGAATACTGGTGTCAAGAATGATCTCACGAGTTTCCATTTTTCATCTATACAAAATAAATTGATATTAACATGAAATGATAAAAGCTTAAAAAATGAATTTCCAACTCACATGGAAGAAAGTCTGGCATTTGGTTCAAAAACTGATCCCTAAAATCAATCGATCGTTTTGCATTGAAATAGTCTGAGTCCTTTGAAGTAACGAGTCGAATTAACTCTGCATCACAAATATGAATCTGAGGTTCTCGCCCTTCATATACCTTTATACATATAAAAATTTTCATTAACATTAATAAAAACCGAATCACGAGTTCTAAAATATTACTTACTCCATAAATGGAACCCAGCCTTTTGAACTTTTCAATATCAGCTAATCCGCATGGCTTATCATATGCATCTGCTGTATTTCCTAAGAACAAATGTGGCTTGTCCACTGGGATTCCTAATTTTTCTAGAACTCCGTAGTTCCACCGGGCATACAAAATCAGACAGGATACTGCTCCAACTAACAATGCAACGATGATCAGGAACATTTGGAAAATATATAAGTTACTGTTCCATCCAAGTATTTAATATTTAATGCGTCAGGAGCAGTTGTTACATTCCAACTGAAATAGATTATAAAAGTCTTGATTCTAACTGCCCTCTTATTTAATTTTAGTTAGCAAGTTAGTTTCAGTCCAGTCAGACTGTCCAGTGATAACCTTGATTTCAATCTCAAGTGAGAAAATAAATGCTAAATTCCTATACGCATCAGCGTGATGCAACAGTAAAGCTTACATACTATAGGGCTGTAATGGACCATTGTAGGCTAGGATTGGAGCGAGGCTGAAAAGTGTTCAACACGAAAGGAAAAAATTATCGTATCGAATATGTACAACTAAAAACATTGTCATGTTATTTTTTTAATAGAAGCATTTGTCAAGGTCAAATAGATTAAGAAGATGAATCGAGTAAAAAACACTTAAATTCAACAGAGAAGGTTGATAAAATCCTTTGGATTTGAACATATCATCAATACTTTATTCTCTCTGTTCATTTCCTTTACTGAATGATTCTTGGTTATTTCACCAAAATCAATTTGACTAATTATAAAAAGTTTTTGGAAGTAATAAATAGGAATGTGTCAACAACATTTGTTTAATGATTATTTCTATGTATAGGTTCCAATTTCTACTTTAAGTAACAGTGGCGAATCAAAATTAATTGAAGAGATTCGGTATAACTAGAATGGATTGAATGTTAATCTTGCAGGTTTAACACTCGGTAAATAAGTTTTTCTACCCCGAATTAGCCTTGAATTGTATCAGGACCACAAGATATGCAGCCAGCTGGCTTACCATCTATATTATCATTACATGAATATATTTCATTAATCAAAGTAATAGATATCAATCCATTTCCAAATGACTCACCAAAAGAAGCAGCCGCCGATTGAAAACCACGACATTACCATAATGCACTTGAATCGGATTAGTTGTAATCATGTCGACTAGAATCTTCATCTATAAAATATTTTTATAATAATGAATGGCTGGCCTTCTGGCATACTTTCATTACTTTTAAACTTAATTGTTTTACACTAAAACGTGTTAAAACCAAAACACAGTAATACTCTCACCTCCAACCGGATTTTGCAATCTTTACTCTTCATGCCCATGACACTAATAGCAATGTTTTCCTCCTGTTACAAAAATGCAATCTGTCTGAACAATAGCCACTTGATTTTATTACTTTTGACCGATAATTTACCTCTTCAGTGATTTTTTCGGCTATAACGGCTTTTGCATGCAACCGTAGGAGTCCAACTAATACGGTAAGTATGGCATATGGTATCACTCTCGCTTGTGTGTAGTCTACTCCGTGTAAACCCATAGTAAGAAGAATGAGGAGGAGTGCAAGGACCAGGGCAAAAGATGTCAATAGATCGCATAGCTCAGGCCAACTTGCGAACTTTTGGAACGTAAGAACTTGCTCTCGAACATGGCTCAAGAATCGTACCCAAGATTTTACTTCCCTGGCTGAAACTCCACGGGGTGCTGCTTTGTATTCGGACTCAATCCCATATCGCAGCTGCATCCAGTCAAATTAAAAATCCATTACATTATCCTCCAAGCTAACGAAACATTTGAAAGTAGAAAATTAAGAAAATAACCTCACGAAGCGTCATTTTAATGGTACAAAGACTCATGACGGTAATAATTGTATTAAACACCCATGCGACTCCAATGAACATCCATGCGAAGGAAAAGAGAATGGCATTCATAATTGGTGCATCATTCACCAGCAGATCTTGATTTGATTTGGTCGAACCTACAGCCACTCCGCTACATGATAAGAAACCGATCACAAAGTAAAAAACTCTCGATTTCATTTTTAGATCTCGCAGTTCCATTTTGTAGAGTGTTGAATATTTCAAATTGTATTCTTTTGAAAAGAGTGTCCACTCATTCAGAAATTTTTCCAAATGATGAAATTGAATTCTTCCCGTCAACGATATGAGAAGAGCTGCAGTTGGGCTCATGATTTGGAATACCCCGTTCATTGAAATCAATCCGGGTGGATTCTCCGGTTCAGATTCCGATTTCCCAATTCCAGCATTATTTGAGCTTGTGAAACTGTGAATCGAACCAAACCCGATGAAAGCGATATGATTATGCGATTATGAACGTGTATCAAGGCCACAATTTTAGAATTATTTATTAGGCTTTACATTCTCAAAGGCCAGTCGCTGTCAGCTACTCGATTCTGTAGGAAAATAGAGTAGTAAAAAGTTACAGCTGCTGCAGTAGCCCAACAATAAAGACAGTTGAAGGAGAGGATTTTAAAATCGTAGTAAATCTCACGTCCAGATTTGATAACCGAGATTGGAGTAAGACCTAATGCTTGTAAGATTCGTACAAATGGGTAGAATACCCTTGCAATTTCGAAGTCCGAAGAAGAAACAGTTAGTTGCTTTTTATTCTCTACAGTGAAATGCTTAAAATCTTGAAAGAAAACCGTACCGAAGTCTAAAGATTTTAATAGCGATGGATCTAATTCAGTTGGAACCATTTTTGATGATAATAAATATTTACAACCCAAGAGCTCTTACTGAACTCTGACATAGATGATTACTACAACTTACAAACATCAATTATCCAGATTATAATTACCAAATCCAATTACTTAAATCTTTATCAACCAATTACATCATCTTTAATCATTATATGAATAAATTATTTTAGTTTCCCCTAAAATAATAATAGAAAAGTAATGCCGTTTGTTTTACAATGTATCCTACCTTCTACACCAAT
Organism: Agrenia bidenticulata; assembly: GCA_034694785.1. Lineage (NCBI taxonomy): Eukaryota > Metazoa > Arthropoda > Collembola > Entomobryomorpha > Isotomidae > Agrenia > Agrenia bidenticulata. The sequence continues at coordinate 7,955 of JAQFYM010001653.1, read as the reverse complement.
TTACCTGCGTTCCGAATTGTCTAAAATAGCTATACGTTTCGCCGATAATCTATTGATAAGCCTTGAAAGTTGTAGTACACAAACTTCCCCTTACCTCTGACTTTATAAGGTCCAGATTTATTGAGTATCGTCCAGTTTGTATAAGAATTTAGGCACTTCTGGTGAAAAAAATATAAGTCTTGGGTTGATTTTTAGAAAATGCAGTATTTCTGAAGGCTGCCCTGCCCTAGTTATTTTAGCTTATCTTAATTTCATTAATTGGATTGGTCAACATTCAAACCACAGTTAAATCTTTTATTAATATCTAATGTTTGTAATAAAAATAGTGTTGATCAAACAATGATTTCAAAACCTACTCCAAGTAGCTACGAAACGCCCGTACGTTTGCACAAAAGTTTATGATTCCAGACAAAACTTTTTATAATTTCCGTAAACTTAATAAACCCCTCTTAAAAACAATTAGTTTGTAATCCGAATTACAATTTCTGCATTTCAATCATATATAAAGGATTTCCTGACTATGGGTCAATCTTGTATGAAAAAGGCTACCGTACACCCCCACCCCTTTAATCAGTTTTGCCCCATATTATAGTCGATCGAATGTATTGTTCTGAAGAAAATTTACACATAATTTCGTAAGAAGACCCACACCGGCCCATTCCATCATATGATTTGTCCAGAAAGTCTCAAGGATTGTCAGGTCTGATTGTCTCAAGGAAACATAAGACGCTAGGTCAATCTTTTGAGAAACCCCTCAGGGTCGACCTCCACGGGTCACCCTGTAATCTGATTTGTCCAATATTAAAGAACGTCAGTGAATGCGTATAAGAATATTTATACAAAATCTCGGAGTTTTAGTCAATTTTTTCATTTTCTGGTGAACCTCTTACTCTATCTTTGATCATAATCGACCCATACTCCTAATTCACCTTTACTTTCATCAAAATACCAATTCTGTTAAATGTGGGGATTCTGTGACTGTTTTATAAAACCCCCTATGATTGACCCTCACAGGTAATTTCTTTATGCGAATTAAAAAATTTATATTTTTTAATCAGATAAATTGATACAAAATTTTAGAACTGTAGGTTTGTGTTTAGAAAACCCCCTATTTCATTCCCCCCGTTTCATTTACTAGGTTTATGAATTCCATATTCGACTATTAGCAGATTATATTATCTAAAGTACCCGTTTGCAAAGTTTAGTACCTTTAAACCCATGTTATCAGATACTCCCTAAGGTCATTTGACCCCTATCGGTCAATGTTTGGACCGATATGACCCATCTTCGAGTTTAAATCCTACTTTAGCCTAGCAAACCGGTGGGCAAAATTTGAAGACTCTAGATTAACCCTTTTGTGAGTTTTCAAACCGACGGACAGACAACCGTGATCCTATAAGCCTTAACGAACGGGCTAAAAAGCGTTTCAGTGATATGCAAACTCTATATAGTTCATTAGTTATAGTTATAGTTATAGTTATTATATCTATATAGTTAGCAGCATAGTTCATGCATACATTGCACACACACTAGTAATAATAGATAAGCAGAATCATACAAAATAACTTAAGCATACACCTGAAAACAATGCTTGGATAATTTTTTATGATAATGGCAAAAACAAAGATAATTCCTTCCACACCCTAATATTAATAATAGTCTCGAAATTACCGTTTCATAAGGAGAAGTGTTTTTCAACATACATTTGTACAAATAGGTTATTAATTTTACAATCAATAGGTCATCAACTCGTTACTCAAATTAATTCAGCACTAAATATCGCATATGGTAAGTAGAAAATGCCATATTTCAACAGAGGAAGAACTCCCCTATTGCATATGAAAAAACAATGTCAACCTACTCCAGAGAAGTACATAATTATAATTAAAATTTATTTATCTATTATTGAGTCGTTTTTAAAACATTATATCCTGACAACTCATGCGTTTGAACCTAGTAATATGGTAGAAAGTATAAACTAATCAATAATTGCGTAAATTGAATTATTATAACTTTATTACGATACAACATGTAAACGTCAAAATGCTAGTATTATATCTATATAGTTATATTGTCAAAATACTACATAGTGAAGGAATAATAAGTCTTGAATTTGCATAGGGTACATGATACATGATAGAAGCAATGCACTACAACTAAAACTACTTTTAAAAAGTAAAATTATACTCAACCTTATTAACATCTACTTTTAGCCATTGAATTACTATCTCTACGTTTTGTGAACCGTAGTATCAATCCTTTTATCATTTGGGAATTTGGAAAATTTTACTTAAACAAAAAAGTGTTTTAGGACAGGGAATTTGAATATCTAGTATCACACTTGATGTCCATGAGCAGTTTAAATACGGATATAGTATACGAAATACGAAATATAATGAACTCCAAAACCAAACTACGGCTAAAAATCATGTCCTACTTCAGTAATGGTGGTTGGTAGCTTTTAAAAATGCACAATCAACAGTTATTAAACTCTAATAATTGATCAACATCTTCTTTAAAGTTTAAATTACTATTTTTTATTTAAATAGTCTACTATAAATACTTGGTAGCCCATTTCAGCTTGGCTTCCTGGCTTATTTGTCCGATTTACCTCCACTTGCCTGTTGAGGTGAACTCGATCTGCCTTTGAAACTGAGCATCGTACCAGTAATACCTAAAGCTGTTGCAAGTCGTCTGCTAACTTCTCCAGGGGTTATCCTGTAGTATAAACAACACGCATGTGAATGTTTGTGTTATTTCGATTAATTTAAAATTAGTAAACTTTTGAAGAGAACACACACATTTTAAATATAATCAGCCCGTAGATGTAACGTGGAATTACGACCTGTTCTTGATTCGTGAGAATGCCGGCAACTACGTCATTTACTACATCCTCGGGCTTCAAAATGGAGATAATTCTGAAACAGTGGACAGAGAAAATTAATTTGGTACAATAATACATAGAATATTTTCTGAATAAACAGGAAAACAATAAGAGGAAATCAACAATTAGTCAGAATAATTCTGACGTAGAGGATTATTTTGCGTCAATATGATTTAAAATTTATATAACTCCCAAACAATTTCCTTACTTTGATCGGATTCCATCAAACATGCCAGTATTTATGAAGTAGGGGCATATAACTGTTGTATGAATCTTCTCATAGCCGGGTTCAGACTGTGGGTCCCCCGAAATAAAAACATAAAATGTTAATTTTGAATATTTATTTTTATATGATCCTTAATTTATACTAAAAATAACTCACCCTAAGCTCATTTTGTATGGCTTCATTCATTCCAACGGCTGCATATTTAGAGGCACAGTAATCCACAAGTCGGTTGCAACCAAAGAGACCGGCTGTAGAGGCTATCGTCACTAGATGCCCATGTCCGTCTTTCATCATGGCAGGCAGGAAGGCTTTAATTGTCTGGAAAGATGTATTCCATATTTATTTAATTATCTTAGTGAATTTTTAAATGCTGAAGTATCCCGTGTTTACAACTTAATACAGCAACAGAAAGTCGAAAATTGAGGTTCACTCAATCATAAACATGATTCAATGTGCCAATAGATTCTATTGACTGTAGCACAATTCATCAAATAAATCATGTATTCATATCAATTAAAAGTCTTAGTAATTGCATTTGCATAGTAGATGATGTACAGCATTAGGAAAAACACATATAAATGGGTTCATGAGTAACACTTGCACATCTCTAGTGCATGGGAATGAAAAAGCAGGCCAATCTTCTATATGGAAACTATCACATCTAAGATAGTTGAAAAAAGTAGATAAAAAATAGCAAGCACAGTATTGCTTAACAAGTCTTGCTTGAAAATCATAAAAACAACTGGGATATTTGTACCTAAAAAAGTCTTTAATTGTTACTTCAACTTTTGATAATTTGTAACAAATTTCAAGGTGCAGCATATTATTTGAAGTTTTTTTCACCCCATCGTCCTTGGGATGTGAACCCATTGCTGGTTGAAGACCAATGTCTTACCAGTGAACCTTGTAGATCATATTGATCTCAGTCTTTCAAATACATGGATTTTGTGCAATATGTGGAAATGTGCTACATAAAATAAAAACTTGAACCATTTACCCAAAAGTTAGACATTGTGTTGACTTGCATGGTTTTCTCGATAAGATGGTCTGGAATGTCCAAAAATTTCCTTCCACTCACAACACCCGCATTATTTATAAGAATCTCGACTTTTCCAACTTCAGCTTTGACCTTGTCTGCAGCTTCGTATATTGAGGCTCGGGATGAGACGTCTACAACATAGCCATAAGCATTTCCACCGGCATTTTGGATCTCTCTGACTGTTTCATCATTTCCTGGAAGTGGATGATCAAAAATTAAAGTTTTGAAAAATTCTTCTGTCCCATAGTCCAGAACAGACGAATTAAATGACTGGAAAATTATGAAATATTGGATACGCAAGTTTGAATAGTTTGTTATATGCATGCAGCATAATTACTGCACCTTCACAAATTGCACTGGAAAGGTTCCCATCATTAAATGGGACACCGTCGTTGTTGTTGAAAATTAATTTTTATAAATGTGGAAAAGCAAACCTGTTTTATTGATATCCCACGAAACTACAGTAGCTCCGTAACTTAAGGCCAGCTTCTTAGCAATCCTAATTCAAAATATTTATATAACATTTCAATCAACTATGGACTTTGCTATTCAGGCTTAAATGTGAGGAACTTACAATTTTCCTATTCCAGATCCAGCTCCTGTGATAAGAACAATCTTACCACTGATGTCCTTGTACCGGAATCGTCTTGGGATGAATGTGAGAACAATGCTGACAAATATACCGTAGAACATGTAAGCCACTCCTGACATAAGCTCCAAGAACGTATCCATGTCCGCTTGCATGTTCGTCTTCAATCCTGAGAAAAACTTTAATCTGTCATTTTCTATATTTATTTTCTCAGCTTGTCCCAAGTATGAACTTCGGTTATTTGTCATAGTCTTATTGTTATTATTATTATCGTATTTTGTAGTTTGTTCTTGTTGTGTAACCGGGTACTTGTTTGTCATATGGTCTCCCGGGTTTTTCTGGTGCACCGGGTCTAACTCCCTATATACAGCTGGGATTCTCGCCGTCATTGTAAAAATTATTTCAGGTTTGAAATGCCTGGCCAAACTTAAAGAAATAGGCAAATCGGTTTGTTTTGGGAGCTATTAATTAGCTAAAATATGCAGCTATAATATTTTATGTCTAATTTTAAGAACAGCTTCCACGGAACTGATTGAGCGTTGAAAAACAAAGACTAAGAACAACGTCGAATCCCTAAACTCTCAAGCTCATTACCAAAAGAAGGGTTGGCTAGCATGATGATAGAAAAAACATAACAATTGACCATGCCGTAATGCTGCAATTCACCTACAGTATACTACAGCGTTCATAAAAAGCATCAAACATGATAATAGACAGAGGGGTGAAAAAAATAGGAAAAAGTACAAAATATTAAATAGTCATAGTTAAAAGTGCGTCTACTTGTATATATTCGAATAGAGAAAAACTAAAGGCTTGACTAGATTCAGGGCTATTCGTCTTCCCTTTCTTTAGGCAACTAATATTTTGTTGCCACACAGTTATAACTATTACAACCGATGTAGAGAGCCACATCCACGCCTTGCATTACTGCTTTGCTCAATTACATCCCTCAACTCTTGAATCATTTTATATTAAATGAAACGATACACTGCAATACAATGCCTACAAGTTTTGCCAAAAAAGTCGAGATCTTACGACAACCCAATTCCTTCCATATCTACAGTATGAAATTCCTGTTGTATTCATGACATGCCTTATGATATTCATGTCAACTGAAGCGAGTATTTTCTATACTTCATGCAATGAAGTATTCACAAGATAATAATTTGTATTGTAACAGTAACACTACGAACACATCACGAGTTGCTATCAGACAAATTGCACAAATCTGCACGAAAAGTTATCAAGACTTATAGGCAGCATTTACAACATCAAGTCTTTCAGAGTAATTTTGCAAGATCAAGAACTACATACCAAGTTCTATGCTGCATGAGCTTGATTGTTGTGTGCATTGAAATCGAAATGGCAAGATCATAATCATAATTAAATTAGTAATTACTTGTGAGGGTTAGCTTATTGAATTCCAAAGTAACAGCATTATAATGTTGTACACATGACTATGCAAACGTCTGTAAGTTGGTGACTTACTTTCCAACAAAAATCTCCCTACATTTTATAAACACACACAATTGCAAAATCCGTGTATCGAACTGAGCCATATATTTAAATATTATATGTATTTGCAGACAGTGTAAAATTTTGCACTGTTATATTTGTCTGTAACTATCTACCTTCCTAAAGATGAAGCTTTTTATGCTCTCATAATTGGATGACATGTTATCATAGATTAGTATTCATAATGCGCTTTATATTTAATGCATGATGAAATGGGGAAATTGATTCCTCCATTAATTTGGGGGAAATTTCCTTGTCTTACTGAAAGCTACGTTTTTGCTCTTCTTTAGAACTCGTTCAATTAGGCCCAGCTTATGTAACATTGTAACAATTTTGATAATGAATCGAAAAACCCTGATTGCTTAAGATGTCCTGAGTTTTTTTGCCCGGGTCTGTAGCAGAGCAATTTGATCTTAACATAATATTAATGTATATACAATTTTATAGTTTTGGTAGTGCATAGTTGTGTTTTATGATATTTTGTACATCTGGATAATCCCCCAAAAACTATTTGTAAAAACATTTATTTATTTTATTACTGTCTCTCCCCGTGATATTTCCCCATCACTCAAGTCAAATTCTAAACTCGTAAAAACATCATGTGCTAATGCCCTTCATGTACGTGATGGACTATAAACTCACTAAAAGTTATTGCATAAACGATTAGTCAGAAACGAATACAAGGATTTAAGACAATAGTTATTTTTTACATGAATTTGAAAATTAAAACAAATCAGAAAAAAACGATAGAAAATCCCACATCTTCGATAAATAATCCTATTGCGTTACCTTCCCAATCTGTGATGTCAAGTGCAGCTAATCTCATCAAGTACTGGCTCCCATAGTAGAGTAGCGTTAGAATGCATAACGTGCGAACAAAGTACGGTTCATTAGTGAACGCTGAGCCATGGTCCACCAGTCCATGCTTATCCATTATAGCACTCGTATGGTTAACACTACTACCGTCGTCACGCAAAAAGGATAGTGAATCACCCATGTTTACACGAAATGTTTACGAGCACTTAACTAGAAACAAAGCACCTCTGCTTTTATGAACAAGAGAGAGAGAGAGAGTTCAACTGTAACATTCGTGTTAACAAATTGGAAGGAGCTTAATCTTGAGTTCTTGAGACTTGAGACACTGAACAAATCTGGAATCGCAATGACTTCAAAATAAGGGAAACATTTCAATGAGTTGTTTTCTGTTCCACCAAATTGCCTTTCATTGGGGGTAAGAAATTCATGGACAAGTCGTTGTAAGATTGTATACACTATGCGGTACATGCATAACAATGGATAATGATATGAAAAATTGCTACAGGACTTCGAATGCAGAAAGGTGTTTCCTGCCGCTGGAATTTCAAATACCTCACAGGTAGGTAGGTTGTATATAGTATATGTCCCCAATCAACTCTTATATAAAATTCTTATTTACGATACATCTAAAGATAAGAACAAAAAATAGCCATACAAAGTCAAGAGTATTCAAGACAGAAGAAACCTTCATTGCAATCATCCCGGAATTGTACAGTGCGATTATACATTAAAATCTGATACTAGATACTAATAAAAACCAAATATTGCTGATGCATGATTTAACGTCATCTTAATGTAGTCTTGAGAAGAAAAACCTACTCCAAGCAGCTACCAGAGGCCCGTTCGTTAGTGATAGAGTTCATATGGATTTTCATATTTATTAATA